>PVIW01002315.1:0-52502 GCA_004026585.1 Noctilio leporinus
GTGGGTGTCTGCAAAGATCCTGGGGAGAGGAGGAGAGAGTAGAGGACACTGCCCTGCTCTAGCAACATTCCGTCTTCCTGTCTCTCCCCTTCTTCCTGGAACATCAACGAAACTACAACAGAAACCTCACTTTCAGAATGCATTTTAGGTGTTACTCAAAAAGTTTAACCAGGACACATGGCCATGACATCATAGAACATTATATGACATGATTCCCTTTCAAAATTCCTCCTCTTCTGTCATGAAAAAGGTACTCACCTTCGGCAGTCATCAGGGAAATAAAAAATAAAACCACTGTAAGATACAACTACATACCCATCAGAATGGGTCCGTTGCAAAAGAATGGGAAATGCTAAGTGTTGGTTAGCCTAGGGAGCAAGGGAAACCCACTGTAGGGACTGAGAGCTAGTTCCCCCAAGATGGGCCTCTGTGGTATACAGAATATTTTGAGCTGAACCTTCAGGCTCATGGGAAACTCCACCCCTTCCCCTTTCCTTAACTACTTAGAAGAATTTAAATTAGGGGCTTTGTCCATAATAAGAGTTATTACCAGAAGTAAGTTTTTATGACCTATTTATAGGACAGGGCAAACATCTCATTACTGAACATCTGCTTTTCTTATCGTTCTGCGAATTACCTCATTTTAATCATTCAACAAGTCAAAAGAACCAGAGGAGGGGAGGGGGGCATTTTCCCCTCCCCAACACTTCGTATATTGTATAAGAGTATAGATTTATACACCCACTTGGCAAAACTTTCTGACTGCATCTACTGAAGCTGAGCACATGTATGCCTCGTGGCCCAGATATTCTTCATCTAGGTATATGTAGATGCAACAGAAATGTGCATGCATGCTCAACAAAGGATACCTTTTGGGAAGCTCATAGCAGCTGTGTTTGTAAGAGTCAAAAACTAGAAACTATCCAAGTGCCCACCAACAGGATGACTTCTAGATTGTGGTGCAGCCCTATCATGGAGCACTACCCAACAGGGAGAGGGAACCAATAACTACATGCAAGAATATGGCTGAATTTCACAAGCATAATGTGGAGCCAACAGAGCCAGTGAGCAAAAGATAGCACGTTGCATGTTGTATGTTTTCGTTTATAGAAAATGCAATGACAGGCAAAATTCATCCCTGCTGTAGAAGTCAGAATTATGGTTGTCCATGCAGGGGCCACAAAGCGGGGGTCTGAGTGCTGCTTCTATTCTCTTTTGCTAGCTGGGTCTTGGTTATGGGGGGTGGCCAGTTTGGAACATTCATCAAGCTTATGGTGTGTGTACTTTTTTTGCATGTATGTTGTATTTCACTAAGATGTTTGGAAAAATACTCCTCCTCCTCTGCTGGCTTAATGGAGGACATCTCAGCTGGGGTCTGGCTTGCCTTAGTGCTTCCCTTAGACTGGCTCCTCTTTGGTTAACCAGGGAGCATGAGTGTGCTGGGCTCAGAGGCTTCAGTAAGCCCCGAACTGAATAACTTTTGTCTCCTTGTGTTTATTTTTAAGGTTGCTAACTATATATGGCCATCAGTACAGGTTTTCCATTTATGGTAGTGATATAAAGTTTCTTTTAAAAATAGCTTTAAGTTTTTAAAAAAAACTGAATTGACTTACATTAAAAATATTATGTAAATAATATTAGAGGTGGTATTTACTTGCAGTAAAGCTTGAGAGGGTGGAGTTGGTGAAATGCTTTTCAAATGGAACAGGCAGAGGGAAGAGGGTGGGGAGGAAACCAGTTTCAGCCTGTCCGCATCTCTCAATGACCCCTCACTGCACAGCACAGACACTCAGGCCTCGGGACATCCATAGACTTTCCAGAGGACTCATGAAGACTGTGAAGCAAGGTGTGATCTGGGCATAGTGGGCAAAGCAGGGACTAGGAGCAGAGAACCTCAGTTCACCCAGCAAATATTTCCCAAGCCTGTGTGTTCCAGGCACTGTTCTAGGTCACCCTAAGTAGCCTGGCTGGGGGCCTTGGTTAAGCCCCACCACCTCTCCAAGCTTCAGCTGACAGAGAGTGATAAAGATTGGAGCCTTTCTGGAGTAGAGCTCTGAACCGCATGGCACTTAGAAAGGGCCTAAAAAGACAAGGCTGTTGGTAGGGGTGGTGTATGTATGAAACTATTAACCAGGGAACTAGGAGAAAAGAACGGGGGAGCAGTCTTTAGACTCACTGGCAAGAAGGTTCATCGAAACTTGGCATTCGTTAAGTTAGGCCCACTTTGCCGACTCATCTTGGTTAAGAGATCATGAACTACCCCCTGCGTGGACAACCGTGATCCTGACTTCTACAACATGGTGGTGCAGGGAGAATCTCAAAAGGTAAGTGAGAATGAAGAAATAAATGCCTTTCCTGTCCTTGTGATACATTCATCACAATCTTTCATCCCCAGCTGCTAGGCATTGCTATGGAAATTGAAAATAAAGGTCCCTGCCAGAGGTATTTTTAGAGATGGTACGTTTCTTTCATCCATTCATTCATTCACTCGTTCACGCAACCCATTTAGTGAGTACCTACTAAGTGCCAGGCACTACATTTTAGAACTGTGCCCCCATCCAACATGGTAGCTACTACCCACATGTAGCCGTTGAGCATTTGAATTTTGGCTAATTCAAGTTAAAATATGTTGTAAGTATAAAATATACATCAGAACTTGAGGATATAGTATTAAAAAAAGAATGTTAATCTCTCAATAATAATTTTAAATGTTGATGCCACATTGAAATGATAATCGAATACAATGAGTTCAATAAAGTATATTATTAAAATGGGTTCCATCAATTTCCTTTTTACTATATTTTAATGTGGCTACTAGAAAATTGAAAATTGTATATGTGACTCCCATTTGTTGTTTGCAGTAGATTTCCACTGGAGTGTCATGCTAGATAGACACTGTCCTACCCTGAAGGTGCTCAGACTCTAGGGGTTGAGACCAACAGAAGCAAATGCCACCAGGCAGGCACAACCAAAAGTAGTGACCAGCAACTTCCCCACGCCTGTCACTTTTTACTGCTCTCAGACCTGCACTGGACACTGTTCTAGTGATTTTTCAGAAGTCCAGTGCTGTCTCACTCCTCTATCCACAGTGGGCACTGTACCCCTCTGCCCACCATATGAAGCCCAACCTCCACACAAGTCAACTCAATTCTGCTTCCTTTTCCAATCTCACATTCCTATTTTCATGTCCTGGCTTTGGCTGGTCTCTCTGCTCAGGGCACCCTTGCTCTCTCTGCATGTCTCCTGGTGGACTTCCAAGCTTCAATTTCAAGTCTGCTCTACCCACGAAACCTCCGTCATATCTCCACCGAAACATTCCTCCTCCTCAAAGCCTCTGACAGTTATTCGTTCATCTTATCCAACACAACATTGTTAGTTTCTTAAGATCGGGAACTTGCCTTCTCGAGCATCTAGCTCATCTTCAGGGCCAGGTGGCCACTTGCTAAGTAGCTACAGAGTTGAATCAAATGGCCCCGAGTCCTAAAGTTAAGAAAGAGCTCTGATGGGGGGAGTGTGGCACAGAGGTGATTCACAGCTTCACGGCAGGGATACACTCAGAGAAATGTGTCATGAGGCGATTTCTTCACTGTGGAGAAACATCACAGAGTACACTTAACCTATTGCTCCTACTCTGCAAGCCCGTACAGCATGTCACTGTACAGAACAACTCAAGATATAATAAAGCATGAGGGAAAATGAGGCAATCAAGATACTTGGTAAGCAGGAGATGGATGAGGCGGCTTGCCTGCAGGACACCGCGTGTGGTTTCACAGAACACTCTAACATGACAACGAAAAGGATAATATAGTAAACACATAAACCAGTAACAGTTGTTTCCCGTCATTCTCCAGTATTATGAACGATACTCTCGTACAACCTAGGTTTGTTTATACCAGAATCAACACAAACACATGAGGAACATGTTGGGCAATGACATTATATGGCTACCATGTCACCAGGTGATGGGCAAGTTTCACCTCCATTCTAATCCTGTGCAACTACCTTCATACATGCAGCCCCTTGTTGACAGATGTCCTTGTGTGGCCTGTGACTGCACTGAGGAATTAAACCTGGGCTGGAGGCAGTTTAATGGTCCATTCCTCCCCAAGGGAATCTCTCTGACAAAGGTCTCTGTTAGGGTCACAGCCCAGGGAAATGGCAGGGCTGGCCTGGAATGCTAGGAGTAGGGTGGAGACAATTCGGACAGACAACTCAGTAAATCAAAGGAGTAATGAAGGGAGGCCATCCTTCTCCACCCATCTGCTTTATATAGGACTACAAGTGACCTTACTCCAGGGTGCTCTCTCACACCCGGGAGGCAGATCGGACCTCCTCAAGACCCCTAAAGGATGTTCTGGGATCAATTCTGCAGCAAATGCCTCCAGATCTGTGGGTGGGGGCCCAGTTGGGTGGGGAATACTTTTTTGGAGGGGGGCAGATAGGATGGGAGCAGGTTTCTCAGCGTCCAGAAATTGCATTTCTGGCACTTGCATGGTACCATATGCTCTGCAGGGTGGGGAACTGACATGGTCGCTAAGCCGGGCTGGTAGGGGCCAGGCTGCTCCAGCGGATGCGAACCTACTACCAACTCACGCAACCCCCAAAGCATTGTCCCAAGCAGCATGTGCGTCTGTGAAAACCGAAGATGGAGGGCGTCTTTGGCGTTGGTGGTGGAATCTACAGTTCTTGAAGGTCGACACTACGGGTTTTGTCTTTCGCATTCCCCCAGCAGTTAGCCCAGTGCCAGCCACACGGGATGCGCGCAAACTACGAAGTGAACCGAGAAAAGGAGACAAAAGCACCCACTCTTCTTCACTCCTGCTCCGGTCCCACTCAAGCCCCCAAGTGATTCTTCCTCTCCAGGAGTCAGGGAGGCCGGGGTCGAAGAGAGCGGTGGGACCGAGGCGGGAGCGGGGTAGGGGACGTCCAGAGCAGGGAACAAAGTGAGCGTGGACAAGTGGGCGTAGGCGCAAGCCCAGGCCCGCGCGCGGGATTGTCGGGGAAAGGGGTGGTCTCCAAAAGGGGGAGGGAAGAAGGCAGGGGGCGGAGAGAAGCACGGCCCTTTAGGACCCGGCCGCCGCGGCCGGGGAGAAGAAGCCCAGGAGGCGGCTCCTGAGCTCTCCAGGCCGTGCCACCTGCCCGCTTTCTCGCCCCGTTCGCGCTCACCCTCGCCAACATGCTGCTGAGAACGAGCGGCCCCGCGCTGCCGCTGCTCCTGCCGCCGCTGCTGCTGCTGCTAGTGCTGGGGGCCGGCGTCCGCGCCGAGGTGCTGTTCCGCTGCCCGCCCTGCACCCCCGAGCGCCTGGCCTCCTGCAGGACCCCGTCGCCCGGCTCCGGCTCCGGGCGACCCTGCGCCGAGCTGGTCCGCGAGCCGGGCTGCGGCTGCTGCTCCGTGTGCGCCCGTCAGGAGGGCGAGACCTGCGGCGTCTACACCCCGCGCTGCGCCCAGGGGCTGCGCTGCTATCCCAACCCGGGCTCCGAGCTGCCCCTGCAGGCGCTGGTCCAGGGCGCCGGCACCTGCGAGAAGCGCCGCGACTCCGACGGCCCCGAACAGCCTGCAGGTAAGGCGGGCTGGGGCGACCGGTTGGGGGAAACTTGGAGAGCAGCGTGGGGCCGGGCTGGCGGCTGCTCTGCCGGGAAGGCGTGTGCGGCAGGACCTCAGAGATTGTGTTTGCGGAATCTTGGCCAGCTTTGGGGCACTGTTGGGAGGGGGACCCGAAAGTCAGGCCCGCGAGGGGACTGTCGTTAGAGCTCGGGGAGTAACCTGGCTCCTTATCTGTAAGGGTCCGGAGGGAGAGGAAAGGCACCCCTGTTGTCACGGTTTCCCTGGGCAGAACGTGCCCTGAGTTACATGTTGGAGGGAGCGTTACTGGGGTGCAGGGGGGTGGTCAGATCTGTGGGAGTAGGCACCAAACGGGCCTGGGAAGGTCCTGGTGGAGGGCGCTGGTGACACTGGGCGTTTCTGGTGAAAAGGGGCGCCTGGAGAAGGCAGCGCGCATTGAGGGGGCCTTCTGCTGTTGGGATTGTGAGGTGAGAAGACAGGACTTGTGGGTCCCCGCAGGGTGGGTTGCTTAGGGGAAAAATAAAAACGGACGCCAATGGTTTTTTAATTTTTATTTTTTTGACATAGAGGACGAAACAGGATCTTGCTACTCTGTTGGATGGAAACACAAAAGAGGGAGTATTTGGGAAGGAAGAGACCCCGCAGTTGAGTCAGTGTCACTTAAGCTGGGTCGCCGGCTGCAGTTCTGGGGCAGCCTCTGGACCCCCAGGACAGAAGGTGGAGGTGCCTGGGCCGTGAACCGCAGGCCCTCTTTTCCCATCGAGGTGTATCCCCTCTGGCCCCTCCCCATCTTAATGTGTGGGAACTCTTCCAATCGATATAATGGGGACCCCCAGATCCTTTGTAAGGGACCCATAACTCCCCCCAAGTTTTTTGAGTGACACAGTCAAACTATAAGGATCTCACTTGTTTTTTTGTTATATGTTTTAAAGTTACAAAAGCCTTTGTGCCTCAGTGGTCCAGAGGAAGCTGTAATTATCTTCTTTTCTCTTGGAGGCAGTGGTGAAATGTGCTCGCTGTCTGCTGCCGTTTAAAAAGCAAGAGAGCCTGACCAACTGTCCCAAACTTGAGGGACAACAAAGAAAAATGAGAACATTATTGATTCTCAGCTTCTGTGGTCATTGTACAACTGTCCCCCAGACCCCCCCCCCCTTCCCCCTTTCTCTAGCCTGCTATTGATTTCTCCCTGTTCTCCTTGAGAATGGAATTAAGGGTCAGAGGTGAAATCTTTCTCTCTTTCTCTGGCCCATTTTGACCTTGAACACAGAGCAAGTTAGGGCTTCCTTTGAGCAGACACCCAACGGGGGACACCTCAGTCCCTGGAGTCTGCCTCAGACTTGCTTCTTTCCTCAGCCTGCCTCAAAGTTAACCCTCCCATCCTGCTTCTCTTCGAAAGTAATGCTGAAGGGAAAAACTTCGAGAAGGCCCTTTCACTGCGGCCACCGGTCCCATGGTCCTGCGTTCCTCCCCCAGCACCCGTAGTCCCCCAAGGAGATTATGTGCTTTCTGAGCTGGACTTGACAAACTCATCTTCCTCAGCAGGGGGAACTTGTCAACAGGCCTCCAAGTTCATAGAATCATTCGGGTTTTGACTATTTTTAAATAAAGTGCATGCCTTCCTAAACATTTTACAATTAAAAAAGAAAAAGGACCCTTCATCCCTGTCACTCGCAGCATGAAAGCCAGCTGTCCTGCTCCCCAAACCCCAGGGGCAGGTTAGGGTCTTCACAAGAGAACAGATGTGGAGGTTCCCCACCGACACCTTCCTGGAGCCAGAATGGGGCAGTTGTCAGGGGAGCCGGGGGACAATGGGGTCAGTTCATGGGAAGAAGGGCACCTCTGGATTTTCTTCCTGGTTACGGGACTCCTTTCCACTTGCTAGCCCCAGGTGCCTCCTGCAGTTTTTGGCATTTTTCTCTTGTGCTGCAGACTGGTAAGAGGGGACACCAATGTTGGGGGTGGGGAGGAGAGTTGAGGTAAAAGTGACACGTGGAAACCTAGTAGCATGTTGGAAAGAAGTGACCAGGAGCCGGGGGCCTGAGGCATGAGTAAGGCTGGGGGTGCAGGGGCACTGTGGGGAGAAGCCTAGGCTTTCAGGGGTGTGAGAAGGAGAGGGGGCAGGTTTGGAGGCTTCTGTGCAGAAGAGGGTCTCAGGCTGCATCAGGAAGGGACGCCGCAGGGACATGGCAGGGACTTCAGCCAGGCCCAGAAGAGACCTACTCTTTACCCTTCTTACACCCCTTCTCCTCCACTCTGAAGAGTGAGCCTCGCCCCCACCCCACCCCCATCCCAGTCTGCATTCCTCTTGGAGCAGGTTGCTTTTGAGAATTTTAAACACACCCTCTCATTTCGAGGCAGCAAACCCCAGCAGTTCCGGCTCGCTGTTAGCTCTTTTGTCTTTGTTCCCAGGGCTCAGGGGCAGTGTCGCTGGCTTCCTGGGGATGGCTGGGATGCGGGGCGGTGGGGTGGGGGTGGGCATTTCAGCCCTTGCTGAGCCTACATCCCCTGGGGGTGATGGGCTGGGACTTGTCCGTTCAAAGCAACCCAGAAGTCAGACTGGAGGTTGGAGTGGGTGGGTCTGGAAGAAAGATGAGAGGAACACCCTGAGGTCTGCTTGAAGTCTGGATCTTAATGTGTGGCTGTGTTTGGTGGCAGAGTGAGCAGAAGTACCTAGAAATGTTGGGGAAGAGGGTTTGAGCCAGTTTGGGTACTTGGGGAATTCAGGGCCTCCCGGGGCACCTTCCTGCCTCCTTCTCTGCCCTGTACAATGCGGGGGGGTTATGTGGGGGTGGGGTGAGGGGGGAGACAGGCGGAGCTGCCCAAGCGGTCACCTGGCCCACCGCACATATAAAGGTACTCGAGGGTCATGTTCAGAGTCCCAGGGCAGACAAGCAGGTGGGCCGCGCAGGCTCCACTTTGGCAGTGGCTGAGGGGAGCAGGAAAGGGGCAGACACAAGCACTGATTTATAGTGGTTCAGTGCAGTTTCCAAAAAAAAAACAAAGAAAGGGGAAGAAAAGCAACGGCCTTCTGACTCAACGCGCTGCTTTGCATCTCGCCTGGCATAAATGTGCATACTGAGTTCAAAGTCATGAAACGGACTTGGGGCGTGAGTGGGACTCACTCTCATTGATGGTTAACACCACTATCTGCTGCTCCCTCCCCCTTTCTGGACAGAACACGCAGAACAGCTGCTCCCAGAGTCGCCATTCCATTGGAAGGCGATGGGGAAGCCGAGGGCTGCTGTCCCTGGATCCCTTTTCTTGGCGACTCCGAGTTCCTTGGCTTCCTGGACCTCGCAGGGCTTGCTCTGTGTGATCTGGCCTGGGAGGCAGGGCAGGTCTGGACGGTTCGGCTCTACAGGTCCTGAAGCTGCTAGGCAGGCAGGGGCCTTCAGCTGTGGGGCTGAGATTTGAGGAAGCCTCAGAATCAGGTTCTTTGCCGGCAGCCCCTCTGCCCACTTTCCACTTGTGTCCGAAGTGTTCCATGAAGACACTTCCCTTTACGTGGTACCAACGAGCCTATCCATTCCCTTGAAGAGATATCTTAGGAACCTTGGAGCAAAAAGCAAAGCCTGTATAACAATGTCGAAAGATTTTGCACAAACTGAACATGGCTAAGAACTGTGAGTTCGAACAGGTGACAGACAGAATCTGGGGGGAAGAAGAACTCACCTGGTCAGGAGGATCTCCCTATGCGGTGGTTCTTGGCCAAATTGGACGACTGAGCTTCCTGGCAGGCAAAGAGAAAAGGGAGGCTTACGTGGTTCTCCCTGTTGGTTTACCTTAGCATTGAGCTTTAAAATACCATTTTCAGGCAAATCAGTCCTTTGGATGGAGGTGGGGCAACATGGAAATTAGTTTTATAAGCTTGCCCTGCAAGCGGGAGCATTTTCAGTTGCCCATTGACGAACGTTTGAGGGCTGCCTCTGAGAGAGTCAGTGGTCCCCAGCCCCGTGTTGGGTCAGATTCTAGCTGGCTCTCAGACAAAGTGTTCACTGCCATGGAAAACGGGACACACAACTGTTAAGTTTTGATATGAGGAAGTTCCAAAAATTCTTGGCTCTAATGAAATGCAGAATAGGAGCTTTATTCTCAACAGGGTGGGGTGGGGGGAGCAGGCCAGGCCAGGGGCTGCTACCGGGAAGGAGCAGGAAATAAACAGATTATGCCCACATTTGGTTTTGCTGTTGGCCCTCTTCACATTCTACAGCACTATACAAAAAAGTGATTGTTATTACTATTTTTGTTAAAGAGACTCCATATCCAGGGACTACATTTAGTTCCAATCTGTCCTTTTCTATGTTGCCAGCTGCCCTTTTCCTCCCCTGCTTTCTCCATTTTGCCTTCTCAATGCTCTCTAGACCCATTCTCTGCCCCTGGAACCTGGTTAGGACCCCCGGCTGGAATAAAAAAAAAATGGCATGGAAAATATATCTGCCCCAGCGTTGCTCAGGGATCCAATTAGAGGAAAACCACATAGGTGACTGGAGACTGGAATGTTAGAAACAAATCTAATCCTTAAATGAGGTGGGTGGTTGGCGGCCAGGCTTCGTGGGTGGGGGAGGTGGCCATTTCCCCTTAAAAGAAGGTTAGTACTAGGGCTGCTTCTGCTGAAACCGAGGCCCCGGGGGAGTGAAGTTATCCTTTCAATCCACCAGGGGGGCTGGCGATCTGGTTGGCAGGTGTTCTGGGCCCCTCTGCGCTTCCTCGCTGTCTCTGGCCAGCGTTTTGTTGAGGTGGCAGGCAGCCACCAGGAGATGGGTCGTCCTCCCCTCTGTCCTTATCCTGTTATGAACTGGCTTCTTTGCCTGCTTTGTCTTCTGTGTACGACATCCCTGAGAGGGAGCTCCGTTTCGTAGGTATGAACTTGGGCTTCGTCAAGGGGCACCTTAGCAGGTAAGTAATAGGAAGAGAGACAATAGGTAATAGGTAATAGGCTGGATACCTAAGGGAGTAGAATGTTTGCGAAAGAAGCTGTTGATCCTATCGGCCAGAGAGAAGGTTTGTTCCTGGACCCCTGCCATGTGCAGCTGACATACAGGTCTTGGCTCATCATTGCCAAGTTCAGGTTCAGTTATTTGCATCCCCTCGCCTCCTTCAGCTGGGGGACTTCAGAAATGGAAGTGGCGGGTGTGCCACAGTCAGGAGACCATGGGCCGGTTCCAGGGTGGGCTTCTGGAGTGGAGAACTGGAGGACATGAGCGCACTGACAGGAGATGATGGTGGGAGCAGCCTGGCTTCTGTCCTCCCACCTGGGCTCCAATGCAGACCCGTCTCTGGGAACCTGAGTGGTGATGGGCATGATCATATGTCTTTTATCCCCGTTCAAAATTTTTATCTGGAACATTTACACATAGATCTATTCACCGCCCTTGCTTACTCCATATTTTTTAATGTTTTAAATGTTTTGATTACGGATTACATTCAATGTTCTTTTTATATTGGTTTCAGGTGTACAGTAGTGGTTAGCTATATTCTATGCAGTGTTCCCTCTATTTCCGGTATCCACCTGACCCCATACATAGTATCTCTAAATGGGGTGTGTGTGAGAGCCACTGTGCTCATGGAAAGTTGCTGGCACATGGTGGCTTTTCACACACATTGTGGCCTTCATCTTGGCCAGAGGTGTCTCCTTTCTGAGGCTTAGCTCGCCAGCCAGCCGTTAAAGTGAAGGCTAGAATACTGCGTTGGGCAGGCCGCTCGCCTCCAGGTCTCCAAGGCTTTACCACAGCGTGTCGGGGCCTTATCAGAAATATGTTTTCTCCCAGCCTCATTTTCCATATCTGTAAGTCAGGAGTTGATAGAACCAGCTCCGGAGGGTCGAGCCTGTGTACATGTGTGCGTGTGTGTATGTGTATAAAGAGAGAGCATGCGTATAAAGCTTAAGCACTTGGGGCCTTTTCGTAATTAATGGGTCACTTGATTTCTCTCTCCACCTATAAAATGGAAAGGTGCGTACCTCTGACCTGCTCTCACAGGTGGTGGTGAAGCCCTTTGCAGAAAGGGTAAGGGAATTGTACTTGAAATGCAGTATAAACCCAGTTGACAGTAAACAATGGTTCGGAGTCCACAGGCCTGCACTTTTGATGGATGAATTACGCACAGTGCTCTTTGGGGGCCATGTTCTGATGCCTGGGACTGACCATCTGGGTATGGGAGCGTCACTCGGTTGTTCCTAGAGAGGGACTATGGGGGACAGGGGGACCCCCAGGGTCAGGATACCGGGTACTTGTGCTCACCTTGCAGCTCACAGGTGACAGTGCATGGCCAGCCAACCTGTAGTCTAGCTGCCTGTATTCAGAGGATTGGCAGGTGGCTGAGGCCACATGTCCTGTGGGAAGCTCTCTCCTGCGTGGGTGGCCCTCCCCGGGGAAACCTGCAACGACCCAGGCTTCAGAACAATGGGGTCCTACTCGAACCTGCCGGCCTTAACACACTTAGGACGTAGGGCATGAGTGAGGGGAAAATTTTTTGAGTTGTCGGAACCAGCAAAGACCCCATGGTGCCCCGTTTCCGGCTTCAGGAAAATGGGCTTTTCAGGTCCATCCTGCCTGAGCTGAGGGTTGCCAGAAAGTTGAACGTGATCCTGGCAAAGAAACTGGATGTTCCATCCAAAAAAAGTGACGTTTCCTTACTATGAGCCTCCAGAGTTTACCTCACTCTTGGGGAGCAGCATCGTCGCCTTTCGAGGGGGGCCAAAGGGTCTCAACGGGAACGCTGGAGTGTTTCCTAATGGCTGATTGCACGTGTGGTCCCAGAAGGCCCTCGGAGGGGCAGCCTGCCTGGCACGGTGGTGCCTGTCCTCAGGCATCTCGGGAAGCAGAGGAGATGCCTGCTTGCATTTTCGTGGTCAGCATATGCTTGTGGGGAGACCCAGGACAGCGTGGGGCAAAGCGCAATATTTGCTGCTGGGAAT
Source organism: Noctilio leporinus (assembly GCA_004026585.1). Lineage (NCBI taxonomy): Eukaryota > Metazoa > Chordata > Mammalia > Chiroptera > Noctilionidae > Noctilio > Noctilio leporinus. Next base: position 12,480 of record PVIW01002315.1, read on the forward strand.
CTGGGGTGGCTTAGTACCCCTCAAACTCTGGGCCTTTCTGGTATGTGGGGTGGTGCAGGAAAGCTCACTTTTCAGGTGGGTGAAGTCGGTCCGGAGAAATTTCTTGGCTTTCAGGTCACAGAGGAACTCCCCACCCCCAACCTCACGTCCACCATGAGAAGAGTATATGAACTAGAGGAGTTTTTTTTCCCCCACCGGAAACTGGACCATCTCCCCGGGCCTCTCCGCCCACTTGGCGGCTGCTAACCTGCGACCCACTCCTGCTCCTTCGCAAATCCAGGGCAGAGCGGGGCTGGCTGGGCTCCCGGTGTCAGTCAGCATGCAGGGGAAACCTTGCTTAGAAAGCTGCCCCCCGGAAAGAAGCACAAAGTGGACTGTAGTCAGGAATTGCTTCCTTTCCTTTTTTTTTTTTTTTCCAGGGGGTGGGGGGACACTTGGCAGCCCTTGGGGCCCCTTCTGGCTGCCGGCCCCACATCTCTTCCTGGCTTTTGGGAGCGGGAGTGAAGGTTGGGGAGAAGGGGGCAGGACCTGGCAGGCCTCCAGCTGCCGGCGAGAATTGGCCCACAGGCCCTGATTAAGTTGGCCCTGGAAGAGCCTGGGGAGGTTTCTAATTAGTGGACGGGTGTAGGTGTGTCAGCCTGTGTTCGTTCAAGGAACTGAGCCCTGGGAGCCAGGAAGCCCAGAAGGGGAGGGCGCTGAGCCCAGGAAGGCCTTGTTAACTTGGAGAAGTGGAGTTGGATTGTGGGGGTGCAGTGAGCAAAGGGGCAGCCTCAAAGGGTTAACGAAAGAACAAAGATAATTAAAATTGTTTTTTTCCTTTTTTTAAAAGATTTTATTTATTATTTTTAGAGAGAGGGGAAGGGAGAGAGGCAGAGAGGAAGAGAGAAATCAATGTAGGGTTGCATTTCACCTGCCTCCAGCTACAGACCTGGCTGGAGGCCTGGCTTGCAACCTGGTCATGTGTCCTGGCTGGGAATTAAACCAGCGACCTTTGGATTCTCAGGCTGTGTCACCAGCCAAGGCCCTTGTTTTGTTTTGTTTTGTTTTTCCCAAGACATTGTCCAGTTCTACCAAAGTGTCTGTAGGGGGTTTTGTTTTTAATCTCTGTTTTAGCCCCAGGATTGTCCCCACTTGACAGGTAAGGAAATTATGGGGACATTCAGGTTCTAACGCCCAGGCAAGCACAGACCATGATGGATGGACGAGAATGGAGTCGGGTCTCCAGCTTCCCGTCCCAGAGCTCCAGTCCACCCCAGGCCCATGGGGGAAGAAGCAGTGAATTACGGACTGCTGCTTGGAACTGCTTCTTTTCCCTGAGAGGTAGTAATGAAGGCATAACTTCTCAAAAATGTTCCTGTATGCACACTTCCCAGGATATTTTTTTCAGGTCTATTGTCTTGACTTGTGGGTGGCGGTGCCAGGTTGTCTCTGGAGGGTGACCTTGCTTTCGGAGTGCCTGAGGCCAAGATAAAATGCAAATTCTTTTGTGCCCTGCCCCAGTCGCTGCCTGATAAGTTTCTATAGCAACAGTGGCAGGGGGTGTGTCAAACGGGACCGAGCTGGGAAGTGGGGGGATGGGCTGCCAGGATCCTAAAGGCTTTGGAGATGGGGAGGCTAGCTGACCCCTGAGGGATGGCTTCTTTCTCTGGAAGGTGGGGGTCCTGTGGAGATGGGGAAGGGGCAAGGTGCTGGGGAACAGAAGAAATAAAGTGCTGGGGTTAAAAGGTCTGGTTGGGTCTTTAGGTATCTTTAGTGACCAGATACCATTGTGGGAGGTTAAGAGCTACGAGGCTAAACACCCTGGGTTTGGTTTTTGGCTTGGCCATTGCCTACGTGACTTCGTACAAGTGGCCTCGGACCCTATGGCTCTTTCATCAAGTGGGAGTGGGGGTAAGAAAATACCAACCTGATGTGGCTGATGATAAAGTTATGTACACAAACCACTTAGCACTGAAACTGGATGTTAGGAACTCCGATAGTCAGATGTGGCCATGCAGGTTCTGGTCCCCTCTTATCTTCTCCCCCTGGTCTCAGCACACACAACAGCAGGAGAGTGACAAGTGCCTGTTTTCGGGTTTTCGGGTTGGTCAACTTTATTGAGAAGAGATTCTTCAGCATCCTGTTGAGGCATGGCTTACCTGCTGGACAGCTAGCTGCCCTTTGCTTGGCAAGTCCAGACTGAAGTCAGTGGTGGGGGGCTTTCCAGTGGGCAGTCGTGACCTTTGCCATCATCAGTCCTTATGGTTCACCAGTGGCTGATGGCTGGCCATGGCCCCTATGGGCCCCCGAGGTGAAAGTGCTCAGCTGGCTCTGCCCGCTGTCTCTGGTTGGTCTGCTGCCTCTACAGCATAACCAGATGAGACAGCTGATGTGATTGTATCAGACGGAATTAGTGAACCTTCAGTGGAAGGAAAAGGGAAGCACGGTGACCTATTTAAAGATACTTGTTTATATTCAGGACGCCTCTTGTGCTGGTTGGAGAGGGTGGCCGGCAATCCTGGACATCTCTGCAGGTTTTTAGTGTTTTTTTTTTTAATTCTCTGGGTTCAATTTATTAGTATCTGAGAACAGTCTTATTGACATGGAGAAGAGGCAGTCGGAAGGGGCAGGTGGTAGCAGAGGTGAGTAGGGCCCGGTCTTTATTCCTCTGTGAGAGCTGGTTTGCCGGGTCACATCATCGAAACTGAGTGCAGGGACAGTGGCTTGGCTCCTGAGAGAGGGGAGCGTCTGTCCTATCACAGCTCCTGCTTCCGAAGGTTGCTCACTGCATTCCTGTGCTCCTACTTCTGCTCTGGGGCCTGGAAGGAGTGGGGAGGGGCTTGGAAAGTGAGACAAAGAAGGCGTGTAACGGGATGGATGATTCTGGGCTGGAGGGTGGTGAGGTGCTGTCCGGATAGTCAGTTTTCCTAATTTATTGAGCACACACGTTGCGTGCAGACTCGTTGACTACATAAAAATGCGGCTGTCGTCATCACCTGTAACACATGCTTTTCGATCCTGGCGAGGAGGAAGAAAAGCACTGGAAAAGGTTGAATACTGTCTAAGAAGAAACCACAGCAGTGGTAAGTGGGTGGCTCCTTCCGCCACCTTTTGACCAGGAAGTCTGTGGCACTGTTACTTGCTTTAGCTCTTTGCCATGAAACTCCTGGCTCCCTCCTGTTTCCGTGTAAGGCTGCCTTCTCTCTTGCCCTTAAAGAACCAGAACAGGTGTCTCCCTTCCATTGGGCATGGCTGGCCCCTAGCTCCCTCCACCACTCTGCCCCCACAGCCCTTTTGTGCAGCACCAGGAAGAGCCTATCCCTCTGTTTTGCATTCTTATGCCTGGGCATCTGGATTCCTTCATCTTCCCATTGGTGACCTTGTGACGGTTGCGTTGTCTTCAGTCTTTCCTTTGACTCATTTCCCAGTTCTTCACACCACACCGACCTGACCAGGAGCCCGTGTTCAGTGCCTGTCTGATTGGCAGGCTAGTAGTTGTGTGTGTGTATTTTTTTAAGATTTTATTTATTATTTCCAGAGAGAGAGGAAGGGAGAGAGGCAGATAGGGAGAGAAACATCAATGTATGGTTGCTTTTCACATGCCTCCAGCCATGGACCTGGCTTGCAACCTGGTTATGTACCCTGGCTGGGGAATGGAACCAGCGACCTTCGGGTTCGCAGGCTGGCACCTTATCCACTGAGCTACCAGCCAGGGCTAATAAGTACACATAAGCCACAATGAACACTGCTGTGCATGCGCCCTTGCCCACATGTGTCAGAGAGGCAGCATTGCTGGGTCGGGCGCATTCTCCCCGCTCCCATAGGCCCTGATCCAAGTTTGCACCTAAAGTACACCACACTCCCTTGGGCCTTCAGCACATCCGTCACCTTGCCATGTTCATGGATGGATTTAGCTGAAGCAGAGGAGAAATGTTTTGGGAACCATGGCAAGGAGTAAGCTAATCGTGCTGTTTGCCATCTTGGTATCAGTTGCCCTGGCTCTTCAAGGGCAGCCTGGCCCCTGGAGTCCCAGAAGACCTTGGCAGAATTTGAGCTTGTTTTTATTTTCTCAAACTGTCTGCCTCAGCCCTGAGCCTTTGTGATTCCAGGAATGACCCTTGTGTTTATAAAGCAGCCTTTTGAAAGGGTCGTAGTAGGCAACAAGGCTTCGGAGAGGCTGGGGAGGCTGGAGAGGCTGGATGGGTGTGCTATTTCTTCTTACTCAGGAGTTGGCAGTGCGGGGCCACCCTGCAAAAATCTCCGTGATGCCTGGCCAAGACAGGCTCCTCCGTGAGTACCCAAGCACACGTGTCTGTTCACGACCCCACGGGTTGTGTGGGAAGAGCTTACTCGACCACATCTTTGCAAAGCGTGGATGTGAAGCCATGTTTCTTGAAAAGGAGCAGCGTCTTTCTCCTGTCGCCAAGAAGTTCTTTTAAGGGCCTGAGTCAGGAGAGAGGATCACAAAGCATTGGGGCCCCGGAAATGCCAGCGTTTGAAGGGGGTTGTGAAAACACAGATTGTTTGACCTTTGTCCAGGCTGCTTGTCTTTGAAATTCTGGGGCTGGAGTTCAGGATGCTATTTTTAGGTAGCTCTGCAGTTGATTTCTGATGAACAGCTATGTTTGCGAACCAGTCACCTCACTAGACTACCCGGATGTACAGATGAACGCATGAAAGCTTGTGCACTTGAACTTCCTGGCTGGTGTTTCTTAGAGCCCTGGTGGTAATGATCAGGGTCCGTTTACTGAGCTCTTCAACATGTGGCTGGTGACAGGCCTGTCATAGCTGTGATGCAGGGAGATGGTCCCCAGAAGAGAAAGGCCAGCTCCTACCCTTGTGTGATGTAACCTGGAAGGTTTGAGGAGGCTGCTTATAGCCATTTCTTCCCACAAGGGGGAATTCAGAAAGAAGAGACCACCTCCTTTGGTTTGAAAACCATGCCTTGGAGCCACTGATCTGTGCGCAAGAGATTTCTTCCAGATCATGTGGCATCTGAGAGACCCAGGCTTGCTTAGCTGGCTCCCTTGCAGGCAGCAGGGGCTCTGAGTGAGAAAGGAGGGGAAGGGAGTTTGGAATGAAGCTGCTGTCAGCAGGGGGTGGCTGGACCTTAGCAGGAGAACACAATGACCTAAGCTGGGTGTGGCCTGGGTGCCAGCCGGCACCTTCTGACAACAAGATGTCACACACCCAGAGACTCTGAGGACCTCAGGTTAAATTTTAGCTGAAAAATAACAGATAGGTCCCCCTTCCCACCCAATGTCTCACTGTGTCTCCCTTCCCACCTCCCAGTGCAGCCTGAATGATTGGCCCAACCTATTGGTGGGCTGTGTTTTTAAATTTATTTTTTAAAAAGCTTTTTTTATTTATTATTTTCAGAGAGAGGGGAAGGGAGAGAGGCAGAGAGGGAGAGAGACATCAATGTATGGTTGATGTCTGCCTCCAGCCACAGACCTGCCCGGAAATCTGGCTTGCAACCTGGTTATGTGCTCTGGCTGGGAATCGCACCAGCAACCTTTGGGTTTGCAGGCCAGCACCTTATCCACTGTGCCACCAGCCAGGGCCTGTGTTCTTGTACATAGTGGCCACATGCTAGAAGGAGTTAGATGACCACAATCAGCCATGCAAAGAGCCTGGCTTCAAATTCTCTCCAACAAAAGGTGTTTCTCCTGAACACTAGTGAGTTTACTTTGAGCCCTGCTACACCTGTGCGTGCATGGCAGTTACGAGCCACTGCCTGTCCCTCTCCCTCCTCCCTTCTCCTAAATTCTGTCAACAAAGTTAATTTTAGGCAAATCCATACTTGCCCAAAGACTTCCATCAAACGGCAGAGACTTAACAACATACAGGAATTATACAATCAATAAAATCAAGGTCTAGAAGAAAGAAGCAAATAGGCAGATTCCCTTACTACTTTTTTCTCATGCATTTGGCCACTTTACAGAGCAGATATCACCCATCCTTCCCTCTGTCTATCAAATATGGCATGTGTCTTCTAAAGCTTGATTGTTTCCACATTGGGAATTTGAGTAACAATCATACTGTATCCTGTGTAAGTAGCAGCCTTCACTTACTTAGGATTAGTCCCATTTTCCAGACTTGAAATTCGAGCTCAGACAAGTTGCAGGGTTTGTCCAAAGTCACAGTTGAGTCCTAAGTGGCCAGTCAGAACTGGAATCCAGGGCTTTTGACTCATAGAATGCTCTTTGCCCAGCTAACTATGTTAATGAATTGCTCAGGGCCATGGACATTGATTGAGAAGTGGTCCAGGAGGGAGGGAGATGATAGTATTTATTTTTTTGCTCAACATATGTTAAGGATAAGTGCTTTTTGAGAGACATCAACAGAGAAGGATGGAGCCAGGGAGGCAGCCAGCATCCTCTTAGCGTGTTATCTGGAATCCACTGGTGAAGGGCTGCCACCTCTTGAAGGAGGAAAAGCCATTGGAAGGAAATGGTTGGATTAGGTTGACTCTTTGGTGCCCTCAGCTCTTAGATTTCCAAATAACCGTGGGTGAACCAAGGAGGAGGTTGGAGAATGACTAAGGTTTTTCCAGAAGACAAGAAGAAAGGAGACACATTAACTGATGTTGAAGAGGTACAGTGACTCTGGAAAATGGCCTCCTTTTCTCACCGGGCCTGAATAAGTGCGGATGCCTCACACTCGAAGCAGGAGAGAATAGGGGGAAACTTTTAGATCCTAAGGTCTCCCTTAGATCAGGAGTCACCAACTGCCCCAGAGAGCACTGAGGTCAGAGTGTGGCTCTAGGAGAAAATGAGGTTCCGTGAGTGCAAGGATGTGCTGGACGCAAGGGTTTTAATTCATTCAGTAAGGTTGTCAGCCCTAGAATCACAAAGCCAATACCTGGGGGGCAGGGGAGGGCCATGCTGAACTGAAGCTATAAGACCAGGGTATGAGTTCAGAGCTGTAAACAAAGCTGTGTCCTGAGTGTCAGCTCCCAGCTCCCAGCGAGACAGTGAGACTGGGTCAGAGGACCTGTGGGAACCCCATGCCAATTGTGAAGTCCCCTCTGATAATGGCAGGGAGGTTGTGTATGCTCCTGTAGGCCCAGATGCTGGTCCTTCTGTGTTGGCTGTCTGTGAAATCGAACGATTTGTCCATTTCCTCTTATCTTACCACCCTTTTTGGGTGGGACTTCGCTTGGCTCTTGCAGCCCTCCCCAAATGAGCCTAGAACTCTCTACTCTGCTTCTGATGCCTTTGGTAAAGCTTTACCTTCTGTGCGTCATAGAGAACTGCCCTGCCTCCGCTTTGACCCCCTTACATTCATGGGCTTTGGAGGTCCCTACCCGTCACCTCCAAGCCCGAAGCCTTTCCCAGCTATGTGATTTGGCTTTAAGAACTGTTACTTGGAGTGACTTTTCTCCGCTGTACCCCAAGGGGCTGCATACATAAGCGGTTGCTTAATAAATACTATTCTGAACCTAACTCTCTTAGGCAGAAAAAAATGCTTGTTGGTATTTTTGTTCTGAGGGCAAATTCCATCTCTAGCTGGAGTTCTACGTCTGGAATGTGGTCTTGAGGGTGACTGCTGTCACCTAGGAGAAGGTATGGGAGGAACTTGATGTGTGATAACAGCTCTGTCCCACTTGAGTGTAGGAGGCTGAGGGGTGGGGATGGGATCAGCTAAGCATCAGTTAGATGCTCTGGGCCACCTGTTGGAGGTGGTGGTTGTTGGTCCACCTTGACAGATGGGCAACCGAGGTGCAGAGAGAGGCTTCAGCCACTTACCCAGGGCTGCACAGCCGGGTGGTGAAGCTGGGATTCAGCCAGGGAACGAGACTTGGGGGCTGGAATCCTTGAACTTCTTAGGTGGGGGATAGTAACAGTCAAGGAGTCAAGGCTTCTCCCAGCCTACGATCCTTTCTGATCTCCACCCAAAGGATTGTTTCCTTCCTCTTCCTAGGGATTTCCTCATCTAATTGGCATGCTTGTCAGCAGTGAAGAGATCAATAAAGGAATGGCATGAAATAGTATCTTTGAATCCAGGTGGCCTCCGGGTGGGTGGACAAACTGACCTTCACCTCAGAGAGGTTGGGGGGCATCTCAGGCCAGGAAGCCAGCATCTCTTAGGAGAAGCCTGCCCAAGAGATCCCTGTCCCCTGGGACCTGGATGGGAGCTTCACTAGTGACTTTTGTGGACCCCTTTCCCTGTAAAAAATTAAAAGTGCATTATATAACTGTGACGGTATCAGTATTGTACAATGTGTGAAGACATCTTCTTGTACCTAAAAGCTCATTTTACCTTGTGATTTGAAAAGAAATCGAGGCATTGGCTGGACCCCTGGGCGCTGTGCCTGCCCGGTGAGTGAGCCGGCCCCTCTTCGTCTGTCTGCCTCTCTTTGTCATCCAGCTTGTGTCCGGGCTGACGGAGGGCCTGGCCTGTTCTGAGCGCTGACCTCGGGGACTTGGCGGAGGGCAGCCTCTTTGGCTCTGCTGGTGGTGCGAATGCTGGGGGGAGCCATGGGCCGAGTCCTTTGGGATGCCTGGGAAGACCCCTCCCACGCCAAGACTGTGGACTGGGATGAAACAGTGGGGTCCTAGCTGAATACAGGGGAATACAGGGAAGCCCAGATCTGCTTTATGTGGGATCTGGGGTTTTCAGCAGGGGACCGGCACCTTTTTAGGCCTCTGGATCAAGTTTAACTCCTAAACAGCAGTTTTTATGCTGGGCAGTTTTTCCTCCCAGGGGCCGTTTGGCCATGCACGAAGACATTCTTGGTTGTTACAATGAGGGAGGGTGCTGTGGACGTCCAGTGGGAACTGGCCTGGGATGCTGCTCAGCGTCCTGCAGTGTACCGGGCAGCCCCTGTGAAGGGGCACCTGCTCCCAGCGCGGGTGCACGGAGGCTGGGGGACCCTGGTCCAGAGGATGGTCCAGGCCTTGTGTTCTGGGGCGTGGAGTCTGCCCTGATTCAACCAGAGATGCAAGTGCAGCTGCTGGGGAGACTCGCTGTCTTAAAGGAGCCCCGGGGTGGGCAGGTATGCCCCCCCTCAAAAGAGAGGAGCCAGGTGCACTTCTGAGGGTCATAGCTTCTGACAGCGGAGTGGATGGTTCTGGAAATGGGGGCAGCGCACTGCACCAACTGATTCCCAGAGCCCTGGTCTTGTCCAATTCCTGTGTGAGCAAGGGTCCCGAGTGCTGGGTATGGCACTGAGGGCACCAGAAATTCTCTTCTGCTGTCGGCAGGAAGCCAGCTGGTCAGGGTCATGCCAAGAGGTGGCCTCAGGTACAGGGATTTGGAAAACCAGGGAGCTTCCCCTTTGAATCCTGAGCAGTTCCCAATGTAGCAGGGGTAAGAGGACTTTTCTAGGCATCTTGCTGTCCTCCTCCTGTGACCCCTGGACCAGTGCCTGCAGGAATGCGGACAGGAAGCCCGAGACGGTCACACCAGGTCTAGTGCAGAGAAGCTTGTATAGATGGAAATGGCAGGAGAATGGAGATGGTGAGAATAGGAATGACCACCCCCCCCCCCCCGCCACCAGCCCAACAACTGACTTACGTTTCAAAGATTAATATGAAAGAGATGGAGAGTTTTGAATCAGATCATTGTATTTATTTTCCAAGTTTTTCTTAGGCTCTCCCAAGCCTCTCCCTGCTGGCCTCCTGCCTCCTCCCTCTGTTATCTGAAGAGAGAAAGGAGAGGGGTCTTCACGGTTGGCCCCACCTGCCTTACCTGCCCCGGAGGACACCCCTGTGAGACCCGTTGGGACAGAGGCAGTTGGTGTAGCCAGACAGGGCTGCCATGTCTCCACCCTGATGGGCAGGTCCGAGAGCTAGGACCACTCCGGGGGCCTCTGGATTTCTGCTGTTTTAGCCCCAAGGAGCAAAAAGAGGAGGGCACGGTGGGAGAGGAAAGTTGGAACTGGACAGATGGTTCTGGTTGTGCTGGATGGAACAGGACTCCCACCTAGTTGGGTGGCAATTGCTTCAAATCAGCCTTCCCCTGCGGGTGATGTTGGGCCTGTTGGAATAGGATTTAATCTGTGCTTGGCTTATTTATGGTCAAACCCAGGCAACCCAGAGCCCCTGAGGAAATAGCCATGCTAAAAAGAAACATTTTCCAGGACAGCCCACCACCCTGTGAAATTCTGAAGGGGCCGCCAAATGCTAGGCACTTAGCCTGCAACTTGTGTGTAGAAATACTTGGAAGAGCCGTTCAGTTGTGCCTGGGGCTGTGAGTTTCTGAAGGCGCATCGAGAGGGAAGAGAAAATGGGCAAGATTTGTTTAGAAACACCCTCCTGCCCCCAGCCTCCCCCAGGTCTTGTTGGAGCCTGCTGGGGGCTGCATTCAGCCCCTGCCCCTGCCCCGCCTGAGCCGTGCACACAGGAGGAGCCTTTCCCTGTCGTTGACTAATCGGTGGTTTAAAAACGTCAGAAGAGCTCTGACCCGTGTGGCTCGGTGGGTTGCGCATCATCATGCGGCAAAGTGAAAGGTTATCCCCTTCGTCCCCCTCTTCAGAGGCCCTGCCAGTCCCCGGAGGGCCCACCTCTCTGGAATTTGTTCACTTCTCTGCAGACACTGGCGATGACCACACTGAGGCTGACGACCACGGGGACGGGACCGTCGTGGGAGTAGGAGGCAGCGCCGGCCGGAAGGCCTTCACGTCAGGCATGAAGGAGATGGCTGTGTTACGGGAGAAGGTCACTGACCAGCAGCGCCAGATGGGCAAAGGCGGCAAGCACCAGCCCGGCCCAGAGGAGTCCAAGAAGCTTCGGGTGCCATCTGCCAGGGTCAGAGGGGTTGGGCCCAGTTGGGGTGGGGTGGGAGGACAGGGAGGACATGGGGAGGGAGTCTTCCTGTGGGGGTGGGCACCCCAATAAGATTCATGTGAAGGCGAAGCGCTTCCCAGTCCTGCCCTTGACATATCAGTGGATTTGGGGCCAAACAGCCTCAGCATCTCTCCCGAGGGACCCCAGTATCTTTACCTGTGAAATGACCTGGGCATCTGGTTTCTTCAAGTCCTTTCCTCCCAAAACCTCCACGTTTCTGCTTGGCTTTGGAACATGGATGCTAGAGATGGAGATGGGTCCACCTGAGTTGGCTCACTTGTGTTGCGATGTGCTCCCCTCCCTCAGTTTCCCCCCTTCCTCTTTCCAGCCCAGCTTTTCTGTCTTGGGCCTTGGCTCCAGCTGGGCTTATGGAAGGGAATGGAGCTTGGGCCACCAGGGTGGGGTAGAGATATCCGGAGACAACCATTGGAAGTCAGTACTTTCAAGTGGAGTCCATTTTGACTCCTGAAAGCCATCAATCAATACAGCCAGGAGAGGAGTGAACTTATAGCCGTGTGGCTTTTTTTCGGGGGTGGGTGAGTTCCCTGGGCTGGAGGTCGGAAGGCCCTTGTTCCACCAGCTACCTGTGTGGCCTTGGGAAAGTCCCTTCCCATGCATGAGACCCCCCCCCCCCAATGTTTTGCTTTTAAAGATTTTAATTATTTTTAGAAAGAGGGGATGGGAGGGAGAAAGAAAGGGAGAAAAACATTGATGAGGGAGAGAAATAGTGATGTGAGAGAGAAACATCCATGGGCTTTCTCTTGCATGCTTTCACCTGGGGACCTAGCTGCAATCCAGGCATGTGCCCTGACCGGGAATCGAACCAGCCACCTTATGGTTCGACCTTCCGATTTGAAGGACGATCCCCAGCCCACTGAGCCACACCAGTTAGGGTTGAGCTTCTTTCTGGGGTTGCTTCTGGGGCCAATTCTCTAAGCCTCCCCTGTGCCTGTCTGCACCCACAGACCCCCTGCCAGCAGGAATTGGACCAGGTCCTGGAGCGGATCTCCACCATGCGCCTGCCAGATGAGCGGGGACCTCTGGAGCACCTCTATTCCCTGCACATCCCCAACTGTGACAAGAACGGCCTGTACAACCTCAAACAGGTGAGAGGATCTACATGGGCCTCTGGTGCACCTCGTTCCAGCCCTACCCACCCTGCCCTACCCACCCGTCGCCCTCGGATGTTTGGGAGCTGAGCGCCAGGGAGCTGGGCTTCCCTTGCTGGCTGCAAGCCTGGTAGAGGCCTGTGCCACATACCCAGCTACCCGCCTCAGCGGGTGGTGGCCAGGTTGGGAGGGAGCTTCTTGGAGGAGCCATGTGGGCTTTCACCAGCCAGTGCTTCTCAGCCTTTATTGAGCGTTAGAATCACCTGGAGGTCGTTTCCCCGTCTGACCCCCAGGGACTGCCGTTCAGACAGTAGGGTGGGGACCAGGAGTTTGCATTTCCAGCAAGCTCCCAGGGCATGCCGATGGCCCACAGACCACACTTCCAGCATCACTGATTTAAACCGTTGACCAAGTAAGGTAGTTGCTCTGATTTTCAAGGATCCCAGGGAATGGAAAAATGCTACTTACAGTGGTTGGAAAGCCGGTAATAGAAGGGCGTTGTGAGTCTCTTAGAGAACATTAGGTAAGTGCAAGTCAACCACCCAGAAACCCTCTCCGCACCCCTCAACTCTGTTCATCCATGTGTGTAGGCGGCATTTCCCCTGGACAGTGTCCGTGTTTCCGCCTAGCCACCGGGGGTTTGTCGTGATGACTGGCTGTTCAGTCTTGGTCACTTGTCTTTTGACCAGCCCCCCTCTCCCCACCTCCTTCCCGCTCAGCCCTTGTATCTGGAGAACACGCCTTATGAATGTCTTTCCCTTAAGGTGGGGAAAAGGTATGGGAGGGAGAAAGGGGTGCGGAGCATGGGCCCCATTGGACACCCTCTTTTTGAGCAGCGGTTCTGAGCCCTGGCTGCACCCGGGGGCCTGCTGGGCAACTTTACCGGGCACAGATGCCAGGCCTGTACTTGTGCGGCTCACAGTTTGTGAGCTCGGGCGGTTGCTGGGCACTGGGATTTCTCAGGTTCCCCAGTTCCCTGCTGATCCTTGTGGGCAGTCGGGGTTGAGGTAGAAGGTGGATATGCAGAGGCTGGAGGTAGGGTCGGGGGTCCTGCTGGTCCTGGGTGGGGGTGTCTGCCCCCTACTTCCTTCACAGTGCACCTCGCCCCTCTCAGTGCCAGCCTAGCATTAAATGCTACTTGTGCACGTGGCCCCTGAACACAACCCAGCTACCTGTTGGGAGCTCAAAAGGAGAAGTAGTGATCTTTTCTAACAAACAAACAAAACCCCCCCACCAGGCTGGGTGCTGTATTGTACAGGTCACCCAAGGGGTTAACGAGTCCTTTGTTTACGGGTAGAACAGGCCCTGGGAAGGGAACACCTGGGTGGGCATCTCAGCTGTGACTCTTCCTAGCTGGGTGGTGGTGGGCAAGTTTCCTAAGCCACCTGTGCTCCCCCGCATTGCCATCTATAAAGTGGTGACATTGTGGGAATTCACATGGCGGTCGTGAGGATTAAATGATGTGAGATATAAACTGTCACCAGCTAGATGGCTGACGTGGTGCCGGGCACATAACAATGTGGAGTGTTGACTTGTATGATTAAGTGCATTTTTCATCTCTCGCTATGGCTGAACTCCAGGGTACCAAGGCCCCACTGGCTGGACACCCCCATGCAGTGGGGGGCTGAGTCTTTTCATCTTGGGGCACCTCCATGGCCTTGCACATCACCGCACGGTCCCGGGGCCAGGCGCTTCTGTGAGAGCTATGCCCACCTTCAGGTTCACACAGACCCACTGAACAGGAACCTGCATTTTAGCAAGAGCCGCTGGTGCACATGGACGGTTGAGAAGCAGCCCCTGCAGCCACGGCTCCCGTGCACGGGGAGCTGCCCAGGAACCGGTTGGGTTGGTTGTAGAACAAACTCGGGCGGCAGCAGGGGTGGGTGTCTTCCATGGCCTCTTCTCTCTCTCCAGTGCAAGATGGCTGTGAATGGGCAGCGTGGGGAGTGCTGGTGTGTGAACCCCAACACCGGGAAGCTGCTTCAGGGATCCCCTACCGTCCGTGGGGACCCGGAGTGTCATCGCTTCTACAATGAGCGGATGCAGTAAACTACAGCTGGCCAGTGCCTGGCAACCCCTCCCCTTGCCCCCCACTGCTCCAAACTTGGGCAGAGAGAGGAGAGAGCTTGGCTGGTGGGGTGGGGAAGGATCCCCCAGGAGTTCTGATGCATGTATTTATATCTGGAAAGAGACCAGCACTGAGCTCTGCACACCCACCACCTTGCCCTTCCCGGCGGGAGAGGCTGCACCCCCTTTCTCCAGCCCCTGTTGGGAGGAAGGGGTGCGCGAAGGGGGCAGGGCTGGGGCCCAGGTTTGGAAGGGGGAAAAGAAATTTTTATTTTTAAGCCCCTGTGTCTCTTTTGCTTAAGATTAAAGGAAGGAAAAAATTAAATGAGTGTCTTTTGTCTGAGTTTTTGGGGTTCCCCTGATGCCTGGGACAGTGGGAAGAGCACAGCTTCGGTTTCACACTCGGGAAACAGGAAGGAGAAGGGAGAAGGATGGGGCAGGAGGAAGGCAGGTCTTCCTTCAGTGGCCTCGGCTTGTGGGAACTTGAGGTCCTCAACCCAGCTGGGACCCCTCCTTGCAGTCCCAGGAAATGTGTCCCCTGTCTGGACCCCTAGCCAAGGCCCTGCCCCTGTTCCCCGCTCCGGGAGGGCTCCTCTTACCCATCTTCAGATGATACTCCAAAGGGAGAAATGGTAGAATTGAGGGCCCCTGGCCCCTGAAATGAAGACCTTGCTTCTGCGCCAGATGTCCCTTTAGGTCCTAAGGAAAGGGAGTGGGCCGCTGCGGGCCAGTGTGTTCACAGAGGTGCTGCTTCGGAGTTCAGGGGCAGGTCTCTGGGGGCCTGAGTCACGGGAGGCCGAAGAGCACATACCACAGGGACTGGAAGACAGAGAGGCACGGATGTGCCCTGTTTCTGCGGCAGAATCCATGCGAGAGGGCTACCTGCAGTGATTGCTTGGGTCCTCAACTCCTGGTGAATTACAGGGCGCTCCTGAATTTGCAGTGGGCCATGGGGGAAGAGAGGTCCACTGTCCACCATCTCCCCCCTCCCCAACATGAGGTGCAGCGCGCCCCACCCCTAGTGTTACCCACCTCTTCTGTGTTGGGAGTCTGAATCCTTCCTGCCGCTGGACACCTGGGCCCTCCCTCACCTGGGTGAGCGGAGCTTCGCTTCTGGCAGAAGAAAAGCAGGTTTCCCCCAAGCACACAGATCCCTGCCCACCTGCTGGCCACCGGGGAAGTACATTAATTCGGTTAATCTTCACGAGTCCACAAACGAGGTGCAACTACTAGCTCCATTATATATATATATATATATATATATATATATATATATATATATATATATGGAAAAGTTCTAGCTGTGCCCAACCTCTATGGAAAAGTTCTAGCTGTGCCCAACCTCTAGCCGCGGCCTGGAAGCCCTTATGTTCAGTGTGGATGCTGCTCCGCCTTGAGTTACAGCGCCCCCATGGGTTGATTGGAGAGGCTGCAGCGCTTTGTGCACCGGGTTGGATCTTGGGGTCTGGTTTCCTTTTATCCACCGCTGGGCGCTCTGCCACCGCCCTCCTGTCCCCTCAGCTGTAGTCAGCGGCCGTCCTGGGGTGGGGCAGCCCCTGCTCTCTGGGGACTTGCGGTGATTAACCGTGGCTGACGTTTGATTGAATGACTGTGGACACTGAACAAATACACCAGTGCCTCTTTAAAGATTCTGATCTGGTCTGCCATGGAGCCCGGACAGGTGTTTTGTTTTTTAAAGGTTTCCCAGGTGACGTGAATGCAGAGCCAGAGAGGAGGCAGGGTGAATGCCGGAATCAGTCTCTTCACCTACTGTGCCAGGACTCTGGAGTTATGCCCCCTGCCTTCTGGGAGCCTCCGCGTTCTTCATCTGTCTAATGGGGATGAGTTCAGCCCCAGATTACAGGGTGAGTGTCAACGTGAGGTGCTCGGTGCGAACACGCTTTGAAAACTAGAGGGCTGTATAAAATGGAAGGGACTATTATGGGATGAGCGCTGGTCCCCACACCCTACGGTTGCCAGCTTGCTTGGCTCATGCCGGGAACACTTGTAGAATGCTGTTGAGGGTGCCACCATCTCGCTGCCCAGTTCCACATCACCTGCCGGGTCTCCTTGTACGGATGTACCCTAAACCCTTCCTCCCTCGAAGAGGTGGATGTTACAGGGTGTGTGAGCAGCAGCACTTCAGGGGCTCTAGCTACAGGGATCACATTGATACATACACGACCCGGACGCCTTTGCTGAGGCAAAGCATCATGGCCCCCAGGTAGGAAGATGGTTGACTAGGCGGGGATCCTGAAGATGTCAAGCCTATCACTTTGCCGGACTGCCTAGTTCAAGTTTAAAACCCCGG
The DNA here is from genome assembly GCA_004026585.1 of Noctilio leporinus. Lineage (NCBI taxonomy): Eukaryota > Metazoa > Chordata > Mammalia > Chiroptera > Noctilionidae > Noctilio > Noctilio leporinus. Next base: position 28,739 of record PVIW01002315.1, read on the forward strand.
CGGTGACAGATGCGGGTTATATTGCCCCCGTGTGGCCGCACGGAAAACTGCAGCGGCGCTTTCGCGGCCTCTCAGTCTATTTTGCTTGAGAGGTGGTCCGGGAGTCCAGAGTGAGTCAGCGGGGAACGCTTATTAAACTTGGGGAATTATGGGACCTGTGCCTGGGCTAGAACTTAAGGACAGGACCTGGAAATGTGCATTAAAACACATCTCCGGGGTGATTCTAATTTGTAGAATCACCTGATTTCTAGGTGACATAATTTACAGGGTTCAGGGTACAATGAAAATCCCGAGTCCCTCGTTCTGAAATGAAGAATTTCCAGACAGCAACAGCAGAGCGTTCAATGCAGCACAGCCCTGGGAGGCTGCCCAGGGAGCATGCTCACGAAGCCGGCCTGTGTTCATGCTCTCTGGATTTGGGGATTCATCCCTGTTGTGACCCCACCTGTCTGAGGTGTCCTAAACATTGGCTACATGTAATGTGGTCGTTGAGAGCATCAGCTTGGAGGGGAGGCAGTCTTTGGACTCTACTACTTATGGCTTGGGTGACTTTGGACGCTTTTCTAACCTCTGAACCTCATTTAGTTCATCTTTAAATATTGGGACCATTTCTACCTCAAAGAATTGCTTCGAGAATATATAATAACTTCTGCCAGGCAGTAAGTGTTGCCTAAATGGAATTAGTAGTGTATCGGAGACTTAGGGCTTTAGGATATGATGTTTAAAGAAAGATTATGGTCCCTGTCCGGAACCTAATGAACCAAAGAAACAAACAAGCAGAATAGAGCCAGAGGCGCGGAAATAAGGAACAGACTAGACTGACAGTGACCAGAAGGCAGCAGGGAGGAGGAAAAATGGGGAAAGAAGGGGGAGGGTCTATTCAAGGAACTAATACAAATGACCCGACCCATGGACAAGGTGGGGGTTGACGGTGGGAGAGGGAATGGGGTGGGTGGGGCAGGGGAGAACAATGGGGGGAAATGGGATAACTGTAATAGAACAACAATAAATTTTTAAAAATTTGCAAAACTTAAAAAAGAAAAAGGTTATGGTCCCTGTCCTGGAGGGTGACATTCTAGATGAGGGAAAAGCCATGCAACTCCATGGAGACCACAGGTGTGATGGGGGCGTACCCACGTATGGTTAGGAGGGATAGCTGTGTCTCAGGGGTGCAAAGGAGGAAGTAGGTGTCCAGGGAAAGGAATAAAGAGAGAGAAGGAGTTTTGACAGCGGGAACGGCATGAGCTACGCAATGAACATGGAGCCCTACCTGTGGTAAAGGGAGGGTGCAGGTAGGGGAGTCTTGGGAGAGGAAGCCAGAGGAAAGCTCATCAGGGAGGACCTTGCATGTCTCCCTAAGGGCTTTCAACTTTGGACCAAAAGCTCTTAAAAGCCAAGGAAGGTGTTTCGGCAGAGGATGGGCATGACTGGATCTGTGTTTTAGAAAGTGAACTCCAGTGTTGGCAGTATTTTGCCACTGAGTTATCCAACGCACAATTATTGCTAATTAAAAAAAAAAAAAAAAAAAGTGGCCCTGGCTGGTGGTGCAGTGGATAAGGTGCCGGCCTGCGAACCCAAAGGTCACTGGTTTGATTGCCCAGCCAGGGCACATGACCAGGTTGCAAGCCAGGTCTCCAGTCAGGTCCACAGCTGGAGGCAAGTGAAAGGCAACCATTCATTGATGTCTCTCTTCCTCTTTGCCTCTCTCCCTTCCCCTCTCTCTGAAAAGAATAAATAAAATCTTTAAGACAAAACAAACAAACACAAAAAAGTGAGCTCCAACGGGGATGTCTATCATGGAAGACAGACACAGGATGGGAAGGGGTGGAAGGTCCCGGCAGGAAGAAATTGCCGTGATCCATGCGAGAAGCAAGTGTGATCTGCACTAAGCAGGGGAGCTGAAGAGAAGGTTGACAGTTGAGAGTTGTCAGTGAGGTAGCTTGTTCCTGGGACTTGGTGGCTGTAGGGAAGTGAGTGAAGACAAGAATGATGGCTGGGACCACTCTGGCCGGGTCTCAGCTGGTTAGAACATCATCCCCCTAAACCAAGGTTGTGGGTTCAATCCCCCACCAGGGAACATAGAAGAAGCAACCAATGAATGCATAAGTCAGTGGAACAACAAATCGATGTTTGCCTCTCCTCCTTTCTTCCTCTTTCTCACTAAGATCAATAAATGAACATTTAAAAATATTTTTGAAAGGAGCCATCCCACCTGAGGTTCAAGGTGGGATGCTCCTTTGTCTGAGATAGCAGACCGAGGAGGACGATGAAGATGGAGGTAGGAGGAGGAGGAGGAGGGAGATGATGTACAGATGGTTTAGGGGAAAAATGAGCTCAACTTTCTCTCTGGTGGGGAACTTGCACTTGTCAGGGTAAGATACAATGATGAGACAGGCAGAGCGTCTGAGCTTAAAGGATGCGCTCCATCTGGGCCTGTGGGATTGGAGTTGCCTGGAAGGTTTTGGGTGGAGGAGGCATCCCGGACTTTCCCCACATCCTCACTCCGGCATCCATTGATGAATGAGTCCCATTGTTTATGTCTGCCCCCTTCTCTCCCTCTCTGTTGTCTCCTGTAAAGCGACGAAGAGCAGCAGGTTAGGGGGAACAAAGGAAGGGCGTTATCCTTGGAAAGGGGGGTGCTGATTGGGGAGGGAAGGAGACCATGATGGTGGTTTTGTGGCGACCTCTGTAGGGTTTGGGAGAGGACTCATGGGTGTGTCTTGGTTTCCTCCGACGGGCAGAAGGCGGTGTGGGGAGAAGCATGCCCCTGACTGCAAGCCTGAGGGGAGCGTGGGAGGGGGGCAGTCCAGGTAGGGGTCCCTAGCAGGTTCACCAGGCAGGGTCTGAAGCTCGGGCTCTGGGGTGGTGTCAGCTCACAGGAGGGTGGGACGACTTTCTCACCAGGGCTCAGCAGGGCTGTGACAGGTGGGCTGGTGAGGTGCCTCCAGGGCAGATGAGACCCAGACAGGCGGAAGCTGTCAGTGGAGCCATCGGGTCTGGTCTCAGGGAAGAATGAAGGACCAAGGAGTCCTGTGTCCCTTACATAAATGCTAATGCTGCCCTTTCACCCTGCTCGTCTCGCTGTACAGTAGACTGAGTGGAATAGGAGGGTGGGCTTTTCAGATGGTCCCTGTGGGAACTTTAGGTGCCAGGACTCGGAGTATGGATTCAGTGGACGTGGGGGAGACTCCCTAGAGGTCAGGTGTGGAATAGGGCGGTGCTTCTAAAAGCGCTGTGACAGGTATATGAAGCTCCAGCCGGTCTTACTGGATCGCAATGACGTAGGTGACTGTGTGATAACTAATGTGTATGTGGGTTGTCCAGGGTTGGGGTGGGACCAGGTGGAGCAGCTGGGAGCCAGACTCCTAGGAGTTCCTCCATGAGGGCTGTCAGGGGAGGGGGGAGACCCAGGGGAGCAGAGGAGCATGGGGGTGGGGTGGGGGCAGATGAGCTCTGAAGGAGGAGCAGCAGTTGAAGAGTCCTGCTCACACCCCCTTCAGACAGAACGTGCTTGACGCAGGGTGAGCGGTGGCTGGTGGAGAGCCCGAGAGACAGTCCCAGGGCAGGTGGTGTCCTCTGCGCTGGCCTGACCCAACAGGGCCTTCCTGCACGGTCCTCTTCCTTCCCCACCCCTGCAAAGGAAAGTGGGCAAGGTGCCCCGTCCCTCTCTGCACCTCCGGGCAAAACTTTCACACCCTCCGCTTTTGTCTTCACTGCAGAGCCCTGGCGTGAGATGGCACGTTTGCCAAGCTGTGCACAGGTGGAGAGGTCTTGGGGAACTTCCGGTGAGCCAGTGACCCTCTAGGAGGAGCGTGCCCAGTGACTGGCCCACCCCCGGCCAGGAGGGGGCATTCCCAATTGTTCCACTTGGCACGTGTCTCTCAGCGGGCAGGGCGAAGGGTTCGGCTGGGCAGGGTGGAGATGCCACCTTGTAGGGTGCAGTCACGGGGACGCGTGAAGGACAGGGTGTTGCCGTGGGCTCTGCGAAGGAAGAGGCGACCTGGGGATTGGGGGAGAGCCTGAGAGAAGGGGTCCGGGAGGGAGAAGCTGCAGCAGGGCAACAGAGGCAGAAAGGTCGACGTGCCAACTAGGCTCTGGCAGCCCCAGAGAGGTGGAAGCCAGAGTCAGCAGTCCTTTCGCCACTTCCCTCTTCGCGGAGCAGAACCAGCTGCCACCTGGGTAGGGGCGGAAGGTAGGACTTGCCTTGGCTAGATTCCCAGGCGTCTGTGAGTGGGGGACCTTCTAGAAACGCCCTCCTGAAAATCGTCTCCAAAGAGAAGAGACCCATCCTTTGCTGAGGGATAGATTCAGGCCACTTTACTTCATAGCAGGGGCTCAGATTAAAATGGTAAGAACGTGAGAGTGATCCCAGGAGCTGAACATGGGTTGCTCGCAGTGTACCTGAATGCACTGACACGCTTTTGGAGGGGTGGAGAGGGGAGCACCCAAGTCCTGGATGCCAGGGGCATCTGGGGGGTTCCTGGATCCTGCCTGCACCTGGTCCTTTGTCCTCCGCGTGGCCTGCGGAGGGTCCTGGGTCCCGGAGGAAGCTGACGCAGGCTAACTGAATGCACAACTTTATTAAATAAATGCTTTCCCATGACAAAAGACAAAGAGTAAGGAGTAACATAAATTATACGTTGAATAAATAGGATACAGCAATCTTCACCTTTTTAATAAAACGTGAGATCCTGGTTTGTTTTTTTTTCTTTTTTGTTTTTATTTCCTTAGGTACAAAAGGCTAAACAGGAGGTGAGTTCTTCCGCATTCAGGTGATTTATTTTTTCCCCCCCCCCGCATTTGTTTTTTCACCACAAACTGGTTTTGTTTGTTGGTTTGTTTACCCATCCTTTTCATCAGTAAAGAGTATGAGCATTTATTTTCCTTAAAAAAAGTTGAAAACAATAAAAAGGAGAAAATAGAGCTATGGTATGTACGTAGGTAAAACTATCGAGAACTACAGTAATATGTGCTGTGGTTATTGCTGTCTTAAAAAAACAAACAAAAACAAACAAAAAAAAAACCCAAAAACACAAACCGGTAGGCAACTCGGAATCTGAAGGATCTTGTCTGACAACTGTCTATCCCTGTGGGCTACTGTGTGGCGGCAGTGGTGGGAGAAGGTGGGACTCAGGCTGGTGTCTGGGGACTGGAGAAGTGGGGCAAGTGGCACAGGGCTGCAGCCCCCTCCCACCTCCCTCTCCCCACCCAGAAGGAGTTAACAGAGAGGCCAGAGTCTGTGGACGTGGCTAAACTATAAACTCCATTAGAAAACCAAGAAAGTATGTTTAAAAAAAAAAAAGACACAGAAACCTCATAGAAAAAAAAAAAGTGGAGAAAAGTGCAAAACCTGTCTTGCACTTTAGTGGTTTCAAACATGAAGACAGTACAACGCCCAGGTTGCCGGCAGGCAGAACCCCAGTCCCTCCTGAGTCTCCGTGGCCCACTCCTCTCCGGAGTTCCCGTTCTGAGCTGGGGTCCCCCAGGGGGAGACCGCTGCCCACTCTCAGGGAGCCCTGCGGTTGCCATGTGGCTGCCAGAGAGCCAGGTGGTGGGAGGTGGGAGGTGGAGGCCCACCTCTCCCAGACCCCAGAGGCGGCGGACCCTGCAGGGTTACAGTCGGGGGGAAAATGGGCGAGGGAGAGGAGCTGGGACCCTCCAGGGCCTCCCTTCCTCCCCGTGTGAGGGCCAAATGTCCCCAGGTCTGCCTGTCCAGGCCTGGCTGTCGGAGAAACTTTTGATTCTCTTCCTCCCCAGACGCCCTGCTTGGCCAGGGTGGGCCGGGCGACGCTGGGGGAGGAGGGTCAGTCCTGGCTGGGCCTCTCTCCATCACCGGCTGCAGTGGGGGCACAGTGTGCTCTATACTGCTGGAGGGAGGCACGAGTCAAAAGCGAGATGGGGAGGGACCTCCTATGGATGGGGGCAACATTTAGACTTGCAGCCACTGAGAAGCTGGAGTCTAAGGCCTCTCGGTGAGCAGTCAGTGGCCCACAGAGGGCCTGGCGTCACGGAGAAGCTGCCCAAGACTTCAGGGCTGGCACACTCTGCCCTGCCTCCCCTCGCACTCTGCCTGGGGCACAGGCTCCATCGCTCCCCACTGACTCTCTCCCTGTGGTCCCTCCACCCTGGGCTCAGGCCAGACCTCCCCTTGGAGAGGTTGGCTTCCATCTGTCACGAAGGTCCAGTATCATCATCTAGGGAGTGGCCAATGACCAGCACCACCCCTGCCAACACTGGAGACTCACAGCTGTGGGTAAGTCATCCTGAACTCTGGAAATCTAGAGAGAGACGGGTGGAGTTAGGCAGGTGGAGGTCCCCACCTCATGGCTGTCAGCAACGCGTCGGTGTTCAAAGTCCGGTAAACAGTGGGGCCGGGGAGGGAGAGAACCCCTCGGGAACCAGGCCTGGGGAGGGGTGAGAAGGGTATGCAGTTCCTGGCTCAGTCTTTTCTTAGGGGGAGTGGCACCCCAGTATCCACTTGGCAGATCCCGGTTAGATGACTGCTCAAGGTCCAAAGGAAGGCTGGGCGGAAGAAGGGACATAGGGAAGGGTCATGATACTGGCCTATGGCATGGAAATGTGAGCTGGGGTGCTGGGGACAGCCGCACAGAAATATGGGGTGTGCTGACACAGAAGGTCAAGTTCGTCCTTGTGGCTGCCGTTCCCGTCAGGCCCTCTCTCCCATCCCCGGCCAACTGTCCTGTGCGGGGGAGCAGGAGACACCCCCCAGGTTCCACAGCTGCAAGTCGCGCTAGCTGGAGTAGATTGGCTTCTTTGCTGTCCCTCTTCACGGCCCCCGGTCCAGGGCTGGAGTGCCCTCCACGGTGTCGTGCCATTGGGGAAGAGTGGGGAGCGCTGGGTTCACAGTGAGAAACCGTCTCCTTGCCAGTGTCCAAGCTCCCTTTCCCGGTGGGCTCTCTGCAGCCTCAGCAGCACCCACTTGTTGAGGGAGTCGGCGGAGAAGGGGGGCTGCCTGGGGTTGGGGCGCGGCTGCTGCAGGGCAGCCGTCCTGAGCCTCGGGTTCCTGGTTGGACTGGGCCTTTCTTCCATCCCCCGCCCCAGGGAGGAAGCCTGGACTGGCCAGAGTGAGCAAAAACCTTGCCAGGCTCTGCTCTCAACCCCTCACTGCAGGGTGCCGGGGGCATCTGAGCACAAGGTCTTGTCCCTTCAAAATACTGCCAGTCTCTATGGATCCTGGCTCTGGGCTCCAGCCCACCGAAGGCTCCTTCCCTGCCTCGAAGGCCTGGAGTTAGCTCGCGTCTCTCTTACAACCTGTCCCCCCATTTTTCTTCCTACTTCCTCTTGAGTCCCCGAGGAGTTATCGGGTGGGAAGCGGTGGAAGTCTCCCTCGTCTTTGTCCCCCTTCCTGTTGCTTTGTTTCAAAGCTAGAATGGGGCCGTCGGTTCCCCTCTGTCCCCAGCCCTCCGCCCCTTCCCTCCAGCTCTGGTCCGAGCAATCACTTTTTCTGCCTCCCTGTCCTGAGACTGGTTGGCCTCTCCACCACCTCTCCTTTCCGTCTCTCTCCTGCTCCGCCAGCCAGCGTGAAGTCGGAGAGACTTTCCGAGGCTCTGCCCGGAGGGCGTGGGGAGGCTGGGTGGGACCTGAAGGTCCAATGGGGCCCACCGGGCTCGCTCAGGGTGGGGTCCGGAGAGGGTTACTTCCGGAGGGTCCCAGGGGACACGCTGGGGCGCGTGGCCGGTGCACACCAAGTGCTCTCAGCCACCGGGCTGGGTGGAGCGTGTGACCGCAGGTGCATGTGGGAAATCATGAAAAAAAACCCAACTCTGTGTTCCACCAAGGGCTGAGTCTGCGGCTCGCGGGAGGCAGGCCAAACTGGTGTTACGGGTCGTGTTGGGAGAACAGGCGTTTTCTTGGTTTTCCCAGAATGAGGAAGCTCCTCAATGCCCCCATAGGAACTACTTAAAAAAAGTTAATGCAAACCTTTGAAAGGAAGGAAGAAAGGAAAAAAAAAAAAGGAAGAAGAAGAAGAAAAAAAAAGGGTTATATGCCTATATACGACTACATGGAGCCTTGTTGGGAAATATAAGCCCGCAGGTGTTTCAGCCTCTCCTCCCCCGAGGAGGCTGTGCTAGGTGCGCATCCAATGCATCCGGGGGCTGAAACCACACACTTCGGCGCGTGGCCTTCGTGGCCCAGGAGGGACGAGCCCTCCCCACGCTGGGTGTGTGTTCATTTCTAAGTCTGCACAGGGAAATAGGCACACACGCTTACTGCGCGCGTGTCTGCTGAGGCAACGCTATCTATCTAATATCCCTCGGTCGTTCTTTTGTTTTGTTTCTGAGAGGAACGGAATGCATCTGGTGTCGAAAAATTCGAGGGGCGAGAATGCTGCACTGTGGTGAGCAGAGGAAGGAGGCTTTGAGTGGCCCACGTGGCGGGTTGGAGGAGGAGACAGACCTAGGAGAGGCACGGATACCTTTTTGTCCTTTCCTTGCACCCCCTGGGACCAGTCTAAACTGGGAAAGCTCCAAACGTGTCATCGAATACATCCTAGGCCACACCTTCTGGCTCTCAAACGTCTCCCCAGCTCAGGCCGGGGCTGCGCGTGGCAGGTGGATCCAGCCACGGTACCTTGGTCTTTCCTTCCTGCCCACCTGCCTCCTTCCTTTTCCCGGCTCTGTGCATCTTTCCCTCTCTGGCACACATAGGCTTTTTCCCTTCTCTTCCTCTCTTCCCTTCCCTGCTCATTTAAATTGCTTCAAAAAGAAAACCATGTAAAGGTGGGGGTGGGGTCTCCTTAGCTTTTCTCATCTCCGTTGTTGCCATGTTCCAAGTTGAGACCTTGCTAGAGATTCCGAGGTCCTCAGTTTCCTTAATTAGATAGATATATGTATTTTTTTTCCCCTTAAATGAGATGAAATGAGTGGCGTCCTAGGGTGGAGGGAGGCACTGGCTGGAGCTGGGGCTGGGGGTGGGATGGGGTGAGGGAAGGATGGGGAGGGGACGCATCACTCAACGTTGCTGCTGTCAAAGGTGTGGCACTGAAAGTCCCCGTCGACGTACTCCATGCTGGGCAGCTTCATCCCGTACTTGTCCACGCACCAGCAGATGCCACGTTTGCGGCCACGGGAGGGCTTGCACTGGGGTGGGAGATGGACAGGTGGTGAGGGTGGCTGTGCCCTGAGAGCCTCCACTCTTGCCTTGCCTTATGTTCCTTCCCGAGACAGATTCTCACCCCCAGAGAGATGAGGCAGCTTATCTAACCTTGGGGTTCTGGTCTCCCCAGAGCACAAGGAGAGCCTAGGGAAAATGATCATTTAGGCAGTTTGCCCTGGACTACCTCCTAGAACCTGTCCTTTACGTCCTCCATTCAGGATCTTCCAACTTGGTATTCTCCATAGAGCTGCATGACCTGATGATTTGGTAATGGCGATCTGATGATCTAATCCTAAAGATCTGATGATGACGATTAATAAATAATAATGATAATAATAGGAGGCATCACTTCTGCAGCTTCATGTCATGTACCAGCACTTCTATTTAATATTTAAATATGAAATACAGAGTATTTAATTTTACTCTATAGTAGGTACTGTTCTAAGTGCTTTACAAATATTAACCCATTATTCTTCATAATTGTGTGAAAACAGTAAGTATAACTAACCTACATTTTACGCGAGAAACTGGAGGCAGAGACGTTAAATAACTGGGGTAAGAGGACACGGCTAGTGAGTCGGGGAGCCCAGCATTGACCCAAGGTCATCGGGCTCCTGACCTCTAACTCAGATGAGGGGGACCTCAGGGTCACGCGGAAGGGAGCTTGCTAGGAAAGCATAATTCTCGGAGTCCGCCCATGCTCACCAATCAGACACTCTGAGGAGTGGGGGCAGGATAGTAAGGAGTGTTGTAACGAACCTAACTTAACAAGCCGGGTGATTCTGATGCCCAAGGGAGGCTGGGAACCATTGCCTTAAGGTAACAGAGACCCAGTTTAATAAGCTAAGCACCACATTGAATCAACAGCGAGGCCACTCAGGAGGAAGCCTGGCTGTGAACGGGACTCGAAATGATTTCAGATGGTCTGGGGTGAAAACAGGTTTTGAAGACATACGTGTGTATATGTCTGTATTTATGCGTGTGTATCAGGGAATAATGCATACAGCATATGGTGTGACATAGTGATGTAACGTTGCCTTTCAAAATTCATGTGAATAAGGTGAATCATTAATGCTTCAGTAGTTCATAGTACAGGAGGGAATGGGAAAAATCACCATTGTGGTCCGAGTATTTGAAGTTGGACAAACGCTATTGTTAATGACCGACATTTTAGGCATTTGCAGGTAGAAGTTTTCTGGTAGAGGTTTCCTTGGAACGTGGGGGCATGGGGCGGGGGCCTACCTGCTTTCTCTTGTAGAATCCTTTGCGGTCGCAGTTGGGCAGGTACACGGCCCGAGGCACCATGCGAGGGCTGGCCTTGAGCTCCTGCAGGGACGCCTCCATGTGTCTGCGGCAGGGGCCCTGTGTGTGCACGGGAGGGATGAGAGGTGGGGCAGCACCCAGGTGGAAGCCACCTACCTACCTGTGCGGAGCGCATGGCCCAGGGTGCAGGGACTGAAGAGCCTTCGGGTCTTTCCTCCCTCTCACCTGTTATGCCACCTGGGTGTGTAAAGGGAGCCAACCCTGCATTTTGCCCAGGCACGGAGCACACGGTCCCTCCTGTCTTCCACATGACCCATCAACGTTTCCATGCTGCCATGTGGTTACAATGGGGGACAGTCACCTGTGGGTGCTCTGGGATAGCGAAATTCAACCAGTGCACGTGATAAATTTTTTTAACATCCAGAATTTTTATAACATGCAATAACTGCCTATTTAGCCAGGGGCACTGACCTCTTTTCTCTTAGACTGTCAACTAAAAAAGTGACAACAGCCAACACAAGAACCACCCAGTGTGAATGAGTCAAAATTACACCTCTTTTTTTTTGGGGGGGGGGTCAGATAGGCAAAATAATGTTTTTTTGATTTTTGGTTTTTTGGTGTGCCACGGAATTTTAGTAATTAGTTTATGTGTGCCATGAGATGAAAATGGTTGAAAACCACTGCTCTAGGAGACTGTTCAGCATCTGCCTAAGTGAGGACCCAGCTCCAGGTGGTCTACGCATTTGGTGTTGGCTTGTGTGCTCGCTGTGGCTGGCGGGCCCCTCCCTGGAGAGCTGCCTCCTCTCCTGCTCACTCAGGCAAGCCCTTGGTCCTGATCATTAATCGTAGGCTCTAAAAACCATCCACCGCAATAGTAGGTCCTTCACTAGGTCTAGCCTAAGTTCCTCTTCCCGCCACACACGCTCATTTAGGTACCAGTCAGGGCGGCGTCAGGGCGTCAGGGCGGGGCAGGGGCTGTGGGGTGGAGATGCAGAGGGGGTAGAGGAGAATCCTGGAGACTCACCTGCTCAGATTCCTGTCTCATCTCAGGTGCAGCGATGACCCGGGGGTGGGCAGTGTTCTCGGCTCCCCCCACAAACTTGGACTGGGTCAGCTTCTTTCTGCGGTCCTTCTTCACGGCCTCGGCCTTCAGCTCAGAGATGCGAGTGTGCTTGGGCCGGAAGATCTTGGGGGCGTAGGTCTCCTCTGCTACCTCGGAGGTGGTTGGGTCCTCGTGCTCCTGGGAGTCTCGCTCTGCAGGGAGAAGGAGGCAGAGGGTTAGCCTCTGCGGCTGAGACACAGATGTGCAGAGCCCAAGGCCCTGAGGTCGGGGTGCAAACATGCGGTCTCTGCCCTCCTGGAGCTGAAAGAAGATCCAGGGTGAGTCAGCACTCTGGTAAGTGGTGGGAAGTTGCCGGAAGGACTGGAGTTCTGTAGATCGAATCTAGGAAGGCTTCATGGTGTTAGGGGGTGTTGGAAAAGTCAAGCTGATAAGCAAGGGAAGTTTGACAGGAGGGAGAGGATGTTTGGAGGCAGGAGATGGGGGGAAGGGGGAAGTGGCCTTTGGGAGGGTTCAGGCCTGGTCAGGGGCTGGCGTAGCAGAGCCTGGAGGTGAGGCTTTGCTGTAGGAACACAACGCAGAGATCTTGGCCGGCAGAGGGAAAAAGCAGACAGCCAGGGCGTGGATAAGTTGAACATGTTGTGAAGTCCTTGCGTTTGCAGAACTCCTGGGGTTGAGATATATCTGGATTTGGGGAACTGGGGAGGGGGCTGGAGGGTCCTGGGGGGTCTGAACTAGCAGGGGAAAGGGTGTCATGAAAAACAGGAGCAAGGGACCTGGGCAGCCAGAGAGATGGGTCCTGGGGGGTCTGAACTAGCAGGGGAAAGGGTGTCATGAAAAACAGGAGCAAGGGACCTGGGGAGCCAGAGAGATGGGTCTTGGAGGGGAACAGCGCCTGTGGGAAGGAAGTGGGGGAGGAACCCCAAGGCCTCACTCCCTTCTCTGGCTCTGAGCTGGCTCTGCGCCCTGGGCCCTGCACAGGCTGCCACACAGCTCCCGGCCAAGAGACGCCGACAGCTGGCTGAGTCTGCCGCAGTTATATATAGGGGCGACTTGGTGACAAGTCTATAGTTAGCTGACTTATGACCTTTAAAGAAGTAGGACTTTGTTCATTTATTTGTTGATCTGTTAATTCTGCCCACCCAGCCTTTTCTGTTCCATTTCGTTATCCCACAGGCGTTCCTTCTGGGTCCTCGTTTCTCCTCTCAGTTCCTTGACTCTACCAGTCGGTGTAGACCCAGACTGGGGAGGTCGGGATTGCCCTTCTGGGGCGGGGGGTGGGGGGTGGAGTGTGGGGGGTGCAGGGTGTGACTGAGATGCCCCTGGTGAAACGAGGTGCACAGGATGGGGCAGGGAGACCCTGTCTTCGTTGCTCTCTTTTCTTTCCAAATTCTAGAAAAAGAAAACAGGGCTTTGAGGAGACCCCAAATAGCTCAAGTGGGGTGCAGGAAAATCCTATTCTCCATCCATTTTACTACCACTGGGCTACACCCCCCAAGCAAGGTGCTGTGATGGGAAATGGAAGGAGAGGAAACGGAGCAGGTGAGGCTGAGGGGAGGCGCGCAGGGAGAGGGGAACTGGGCGAGAAGAGACTGTTTTGTGTCCCCAGGGCAGCAGGAGCTCTCAGCCTGGGAGGGGTTACAGGTGTGTGCTAAGAAAGGCATTTGGAGACCTGGCCAAACTTGGTCAGGATGGCAGGTGGCAGGAAGCACCCAAGCACCTGTTTATCTGTTGGCTTGGGATTTGTCACATTTCACGGAACAGGTATCCGGCCTTTAAGGCCCTGGCAGGGAAGTCCCCCACCCTGAAGAGGCCTCCCCAGGTTTGCGGGATTCTTGGAGGTTAATTGATTTGGGTTATTTATTCACAGGAGAGGAGGAGATGCAGTCACTGGAGGGAAAGATGACGAGGAGCAAGAAAAGAGCGAAGCCAGAGGCTTTCCCTGAACCGAATTCAATGCCAACATCTTGTTCTCTGCTTTTGGCCTTTCGTTCTGTCTTCCCACCGTGTTCTGACTCATCCCCACGTGATGTGCCTGGACCATGGAATGTAGCCTTCTAGGAATTAGCTAATAGAGCGATGCTCTGCGGTCAACCTGCTCTTCTTGGTTGGGGATGAGCTAGAATGGGAGTGGGATGCAGGAAAAGCTAGAGTTACTATTGTCTAGTAACCCTTGGAGGGGAGAAGAGGAAAAACTCACCCTAGCATGGACAGGTTGCTGAGCCATTTTCACTCAGCTCCTATGGACATCCCCAAGCACTCTAGTTCTCAAAAAGCATCTGACTACTGGGATAGGGAAGAGGGTAAGAGACGGCTGCCATTGAAGAGTTGGGGGCATTCTGGGGGTGCATGGTCATAGCTCCTTTCCCCCTTTCTGGGTCAAGATTGTAACCAGGTGAAGTGAGGGGAGGAGGGAGCGGGGCTGGGTGCACTAGTTCCTGGAAGACAGACAGTGTTTTCTTCAGGGCCTGCTCTGCTCTGGCATGGCCTGGAGGGCCAGCAAATTGTCTTCAGGGACACCTGTGACACTAGGTGCCAGGAGCCACCTCTCCAATGGGAGAGACCCCAGGAAGCTGCTCACCTCTAGCTCCTGGGATCCTTCCCATGGACCGTCTAGTCCCTCCCTTGTGTCCAGACAGGAATAAGTACATGGACCTATCCCAGTGGTACTTTCTCTATGTCTTCAAGCCATCTGGAATGGGTGTGCCACCCCTCATCCTCTGGCCACCTGTTTTGGGGAGACCCCTCTGTCTCTTTGGTCAGAGGGTGTCATCTGCCAGATGTCATTTCACCTTCCTTCACTGGGCATCTCCCTCTGGCCTTGGTGGACGTGGAGGCATCTTGGCTCACAGCCCTGAGCTATCAACAGCTCTTCTCAAGTCTCCTCCCTCCAGAGCTTTTCCTAAGAAGGGCTGTGGGCCAGCCTTCACCTTGGGGCCCCCTTCCTGGGAGAAGGATGGGCTGTTAATGGTTTGAAAACACTGGGGGGCAAATTTACCTCGACTTCTCTTAGTATTTTCTCTGAAAGTGGTCAAGGTATTGCCTTGAGACTAAGCAAGGATGGCACCCTGGAAAACAAAATGTAGACTCCTGCGTCCTCTTTGAGGAACTCAAAAACACCCTCGCAAACCCTGTCTCCTTCCTCTAGCAGGGCGGGCTCCCAAGGGTGTACCCTCCTCAGACTACAGGCTCTTTGGCTGCTCTGAAGGGCAGGCTTCGAGTTTGATGGCCTCCGGGTTTTCAGTGCCACTCAACCCCATGGGACCTATTACTTAGGCAGCGGGGGAGTCAAATATCAAAGATACTAATCAGGGTCTTGTGGTCACCTGTAGGCTCCAGAGAGACACAGTGGAAACTTGGAGCAAAGCCAGGGCAGAGCCGCGGAGATTAAAGGGCTGGAAAGTAGCCCCAGAGCTGCAAGCCCTACCTACTCAGCGGCTGTAGGTGAGTCATAAATAGGCTGTCAATCTGGGAAGGGTTTAAGTTTGAGATAAAACGGGAAGGCACGAGTAGGCTGGCAGCTCTTGAGCTACCTCAGCAAGGGAACAGGCAGGGGTGGGGGGGATGCGGACGACGAGGCTGCGGAAGGGGAAGGGGATTTCAGTGAAATCAAAGGGAGGTCTTTCTGGGGAGTTGCCCTGCGCAGAAACAGCAGCTGCGGGGAGGACAGTGCAGTATCTCCACATGGCCAGCAGATGGCAGAGGAGACCGGTGACCACACAACATGTTCCTAGTGCTTCTGGCTGGAAACTGTTAAGTCATTTTAAAATCCGGAATTTGTGTGCCTGTTTCTCTGACAACCGCCCCAAACCTCCTTCTCTCTGTGTGCCTACAGCATACAAGAGTCAGGGACAAGCAAGGACTGAAAAGGACCCACTGGATGGGAGGGTGGAGAAGGCAGGTATGGAGGCCAGGGGAGGGGGCAAGTCTTTTTTCTGGGCATAACACACCCCCAACCCCCGCTGTTTCTTTCATCTACAACTGGAAAATGATCAGAGAAAAAAGTGAAACATATCCAGAACTTCCCTTCCCATCTCTAGATGTCATTTTGAAAGGATGCTGCAGAGGATGGAAAATGAGGAATGCTTCCTATTACTTCCTTCCCCTTTAATTCTGTGATCTTCCTTGATGACTAAGGAAATGAGAGCTATCATATTGTCCTGATATTTCCTTTTGGGGTGGATTGTGATTCTGCTCTGACTCCTACCCTCACCCTGACCCTCTCCCCCGCAGTCCTGCCAACCAGCTCTTGATGGCCCAGTCCCTGTCATGTTACAGGGGCCATCTCAGCTCCTCCTTCCTTCTTCCTAAGGCACTGCCCATCCACACTGGTGCGGTAGCATTCACTGAGGCACAGAGGGGTGATGGGCCCACCCTGGGCCAACATGCATACCTGTTGGAGGACTACACCCATCTCATGTCACAACAAACGCAGAGGACCCAGAGGCACTGCAGGTGGGTGGATCTACGCATGGTACAGGTGTGCAGTGCCCACCTCCACCCAGGCTCCACCACTGTCTCCAACAGTGGTGCTGCCGCCGCCGTTTTCTGGTAGGGGCAGGGTGCTTCGGCAACATTAACAAGCACGTGCTCTTAAGACGTGCTCTGATCCCACCCTGATCCCCAGTTACGGAGATGGATGGGTACAGCTCCCTGCTGTTTGACCTCTCCCCCCAGCACCCTAAACAGCCTGCCCCTGGCCTGATGGTAGCTCCCGTTCTACCTTAACCTCACAATCAGACTTCAGAGAAAACTGGGTGGCCCAGATCTGGTGACTGCTTACGGAAATGGAAGAAACTGAGGTGTACTTGGAATTCACAGACCAGGAAGAATGTAGGGCTGTGCCAGGCCACCTGGACCCATCGAGAGGAAAATCTCTTTTTCCAGCCAGAAGACAGGATGGGTTTGCCCAGAATCTCTCTACAGGAATGAAAAAGGGTTTCCGCTGGCTCTCATTTTGCTCCCTGGGTGGAATTTAAACACTAATCTTCTTATGGCCAGAAGCTGGTCATTTATCTTTGTCTCTGTGATGGACGGTACTCAGTAAATAATCTTTAAATGGAGAAGTGCCTGGGTCTACACAGACACAAACCGAAGTAGGTCTAGCTTTTCTGCCTCAGAGCTGGGGTGGATGCCTCAGAGGTCACTGGTGCCACTGTCTTTAAGCATAATGACTGCCACAGGGGGAGCAAGAAAGCAGAAGAATGAGCCCCCCCCCTAGGATGAGGACAGAAGTAGGGGGTCCCCTGGATTTGCAGGGCTTCTTTTAGATCCGAGGCTCTGCTGCCCAACACAGTAGCCGCTAGTCACATGTGGCTATTTAAATGAACGAATATTAAATCAAATTACAAATGCAACTCTAGCTACATTTTAAGCACTTAACAGCCACATCACTGCAGAAAATTCTACTGGACAGCTGGTCCGAGGGCACCGACCCATGCCTGGGTGGGGCTAGCTGCTCCACATCCTCTTGCCACCTTGCCCTGTTTACTAGCCAACCTGCAGCCTCCTCGTTGCTCTGACATGGGGCTCACAGGAGGATGATGGATTGGCTGTTCCCTGTTTAAAAAACCATAAGGCATGTCTCCGTCTCTTAACGTCTGACTGTTCCGCAGCTGTAGATGCCAAACGACTCAATTACACTGCATGTGCGTGCCTTTGCCTAGAGAGGCGGGGTGGGGGTGGGGGCAAGCGGGTGCTGCAGCACCTTCCAAGAGAACTGCAGCCCCTCTTCCTGCCCAAGCCACCCCCAACCAGCGTCCACCTTGTCCCAGTCTCTCTTGGAAGACACTGTTTTCTTTTCCTCTGCGGTCAGTCACAGACAGGCATGTTCTGGGCTCTTTTTAACCCAAATTATGGGCAGAGAAGGAAGAAAAGCACTGACTTTCCAAGAGGAAAATAAACCCAAATAGCCATCATCCTTAGTTGTGAGATGGGAAGAGTTGCAAGGATACGCAGAAGGGGAGCCCTGCTGATTTGGGGTGAGCTCCTTGCCGGCCCGCACCCCATCTCAGGCCGGGGAAACTAACCTGGTTAGGCACCGCAGACCAACAGTGGAGTTGGCCAGTGTGTCTGTCACATCTCCGTCCTGAGCAGAGGAATGACATCGTATAGCAAAGTGAATAAACACAGCAGGACTACCCACCCTTTTAATTGCAGTCACCCTTCTTGGGAGGAAGATGGGGCTGCTAAGGATGGTTCAGGAAACCTTGGTGCAGATTTCCTTTGACCACACTTAGTCTCCTTCTGCCTTGGTGTTCTCACCTGAGTTACGGGGTGGATGACAACAGCCGCCTTTCCACAGGGTTCTTAAGAGGATCGGGTTGATATGTCAAATACCTCTCAGCCTGGCTCGGGTGCCTCTTGTCTTCCCAGTTCCAATCATTTACTACACGTTTGGTTGCCTAGCACCGGGTTGACAGATACTGACTTGTATATCACAAGACCGAAGGCTCCCTGGATGCAGGAAATTCCGCTGGAAAGTTTCTGCCCTTGTTTCTGGGGAGTCTGATTGCCAACTCCAGGTGAGAGGGACTTTGCACAAGTGCTTCTGGGAACCAGTCCCCACATAGAAAAACTCACCTGAGAGTTCTTCCCTCTGTCTAACCTCATTCCTTCATGCTGCACTAAGTCAGCTAGTCTCCTTTCCTGCAGATGGAGGAAGAACAGAGGGCCAAGCCATGATTCAGGGCTGTGCTCCGGTACCCATTTCTTGACCCCGGGAGACAGCTGGCAATAAAGAAATACACCCTGATGCAGAACTCCCAAGATGAAGGTCTCTAGCCAGATTTCTCTAGAGGTGGGATAGGTGAGCAGGCTCAGTAGAAATGGCTATCTGTTGATCTAAAGCTCCAAATCAGAAAGTGATGGAGGGGCTAGGTAGGATGGGAGGGGGGGCATGGAGGAAGCTCCAGCCCAGGCCACTGGCCTGGCAACACGCCCACCTGTGACTCATCACAGCGCATTCAGACCCTTACAATTAGGCAGCCAATTCCCTGTATGACCAGCAGGGGGAGACAGAGAGCAGGGGGTTTGAACGCTTCTCTGGTTCCCCTGAGAAGAGGCCTTGGTAGGAGTCAAAGAAGAGAATCATCTCTGTCTAGCCATCAAAACTAAGACTCTTCTTTGTGTTGACGTTTTGGGGGGTCGGAGGAGAGAGTGGAGACAGTAGTTCCCGTTCAGGTGTGGGAGGGGCTTGCTGGTGGCCACTAGCCACACATGGCTCTTGACACTTGAGTTGTGCTAGTGGGTCTGGATTTGAAGATTTATTTTATGTACGTTAATTTAAATTTAAAAACCCATACTTGATTTGGTTATTGGGCAATTTTTAAGTATGTTTGGAACAAAACAG
The DNA here is from genome assembly GCA_004026585.1 of Noctilio leporinus. NCBI lineage: Eukaryota > Metazoa > Chordata > Mammalia > Chiroptera > Noctilionidae > Noctilio > Noctilio leporinus. The sequence continues at coordinate 47,530 of PVIW01002315.1, forward strand.
GTGCACAAATCTAACTTTTGACTGTAAATTACCAGTCAAGTATTTCCAACGACAATTTAGTGTTTTGAAGTGAGAGGTAAGTGTAAAATACAGGTTCAGAGCCGTCATCGGCCTCCATGAAAGGCCTGTGCCTGCAGAGGCTGGTGGCCATGAGAAGCAGGCTGGTTTGTGCCGTGTTCTCCTTAGAGACTAGAGACCACTGCACAGCCGAGGTGCAGCGAGGGCCTGCCTGCCTTCCTGCATTAGGAGACTTCCCAGGGGATTGAGGTTTGGCACATGGACCTGAAAAGTCCCTTTTCTCCCTGCTTGTCCCCTACCCCTCACCAGGCTACTGGCCTAAGCCAGCCTTATTTGCAAGACTGCGTAGAAAAAGAGATGGAATGGAGAGTGATGGAAAATAACAGGGGTATTGCATTCTTCACATTGGGGCTACTCCCTTCCTCCCCTAAAATGGAGCGACCCCTCCACCCCCCATGTTCTGAGCTCTTATTTCATCTTGGTAGCATGGGGTGACATTTGCCAACCACCTCATTGCGGGTTAGATCGGACCCAGGCAGCAGCCCTGGTGACTAGTGAAGACAGGAAGAGCAGAATGGAGTCCTACAATCAATAGGGAAGAGCTGAATTCTAGTCCCGATTCTGCCACTAATGCTGCATCTAATTTTAGGCAAGTGACTACACTCGGGGCCTCAGCATCCCCATCTGTAAAATGAGGGCCTTGACCTCAAGGATCGCATGGGCTCCTTCCAGCTTTAGCATTCTTTGGCCAATACCCAGGCAATTCCTGGAGAGATGTTACGCTCTTGCTGAGCCAAGTGGCTAGGCGAGAAAGGCCACCCTTTAGAGAGATCTCCAGGCACTCCTTTGAATTAAAAAAAAAGAAAAGGACATTATAACAGAAATCATGGAAAGAAATGGAACTAGAAAAATGTGGGAGATTCTCTGGATGTAGAGGAAAGAGAAGTAGGAGCTTAGCACTGGCTTGTTTATTGCTTATTTATTTTTGTAAGTATTGAATAAATCATTGTTTTGAAAAACATATCCAGATGGCAATTTAAGGATGGTCTCTGGGGATTGAAACTTTTGGGCCAATAGTAGTAAAAAGGTGAAACAAAAACTCAAGCAAGCCCTGGCTGGTGGCTCAGTGGATAAGGCGCCAGTCTGAGAACCCAAAGGTCGCTGGTTCGATTCCCAGCCTGGGCACATAACCAGGTTGCAAGCCAGGTCTCCACCCAGGTTTGTAGCTGGAGGCAGGCGAAAGGCAACCATACCTTGATGCTTCTCTCCCTCTCTGCCTCCCTCCTTTCCCTTCCCTCTAACAATAATAAATAAAATCTTAAAAAATAAAACTCAAGCAAAGCTCCTCCAAACTGCCTCCTTGTCTCTCACCACAACCGTCCTTCTTCCTGGTCTGCTCCTCCTCGCTCCTCCTCGGTACCTGGACCCTTTATGGTGTCCTTTCAGGTTCTGGATGCTTGGGCCTGGAGTATGGTGATCTCTGCTTCAAAGTTTTATTTTCCACACATTAAATAACTCAAAGTCTCAAAGGCATGGCTCAGGTACAAAGTAAAATCTTCAGACAAAAGTCACCTTTTCTTTCTGTTAGCGTCCACCCTCCACCCTCCCACCCCCACCCCCATTAAGGGGACCAGGGCTTCTGCTGGGATTCCTGCTCCCATGCCCTTTGCTGTAACCCCCACGGTGACCTCTGGCTCCTGGGGTCAGTCCCCACCTCCCCCTGCAGCTGCAAGCCCACCTGCCTGCTCAAATCCAGCCCAAGCCTCGGGACTAGCGCACAGCTGCTCCGATTTAAAACTCACACCCTCCAGGGGATGCCTTGGCAATTGGGGGTGAGGGGGAGGTTGGTGGGGAATGGGAGGGTTAGAGGGAGGGATGAGGTAGAGGAGAATTTAAATGGAAAGAAAATGTGGCCAACTGTGCTTGCTCTCCCTGCCTGAGCTGACACAGCAGAAAGGGGGGGGGGGCGGTAAGACAAGTCAAGTTAAAAGCCGCATCACTTGTCTTCCCAACTCAGTTTTGGTTGGCGCAGGGCACAGCCCGCCTCTCAGACTTATTTCAAAAGGAGGAGGTGCGGGTGGGAAAGGAATCGGCCTCCTTCAGTTTTCCATGATCCTGTTCAACCCAGACACAAATTTGGCCAATAAACCTAACTCTGGAACTTGATTTCAACATGGCATTTGGACCTGGTTAGGAGTGGCAGCCAGGGTGATGGAGGCCAAACCCCTAAGAGAAGCAAAGGCTGAACTTATTTTTATTGAGGTACTTTTAGAATTCTTTCCCAGAAGCACATTTTCCCCCCTTATTTTTCAATGACCGGTACTGGAACCCAGAATCCATTTCTCCCCGCACCCCCAACTTAATGTCCCCCAGGCACTGGAGAGATCTCCCAGGCCAGGGTCAAGATGCTTGCCTTGCCGTCCTCCGGCCCATAGAGCCACAAGGCTCTTTCTGCAAACAATGCCCAGAGCAAAGCCCGGCTCTTCCTCCACTCGATCCAGCTCAGCGATCTTTATTGAGCTTGGCCCAATAAATAACTCGTCGCCCTCCTCCCTCCAGTCTCCTACATGTTGCCTCTGTTTCCATATCTATCTTTGCTACTAAACTGGCCGAAATAAAATGCAGGACCCAGCGCGTTTGCAGCCCGGAGCGCGCGCGGGCGGGCGGGCTCCCTCTCTGGTTGCGCAGCAACGCGCGCAGCAAAACACCAGTCTCCTCCCGCCCGCGCGCCCCGCCCCCCTGCCTCCCACCCCAACCCCCCACCCCGCCCCCGCCCCCGCGCGCCCTCCGCCCTTCCTCTCAGAAGCTTTGACTGCTTGCCACCTCGCTCTCCTCAGCTCCCCATTCCTAATTCAAATGCATTCTTTGTTGGGGGATTGAAAAAAGATGTTGAGCTACCTCTCTATATGCATATATATTCTTGGAGTGTGCGTCATCTATACTTGTAGCGTCTGTATTTATAAGAGGACCACGCTGTTCGTCGCACCGCTGGTTTTGCTGGGTGGGAAGAGTGGTGGTGGGGTGTGTTGGGGAAGAGGACTTTTGATAGAAGGAGCTGACACTCTCCTTTAGCTGTCCGTTCGTTTCCCACTCCTTAAGAAGTGCCTCTGCGCCATCTCTAACTTTTGGGGACCCACCTAACGGTTTTCAAGCTGAAAAGCTTTAGCCAGGAGCGCCCAATCCCATCCTATCTGTCCTGGGTAGAGCGCAACCATTGGGGACTGTGGAGTTAGGCACCTGCCTAAGGAGGGGTGGAATCCACGACAAGGCCTGGGGCGGGAGTGGGGAGGAGCGCAGAGGCTGTTAGGTATTGCCCCAGAGGTACCTTGACCCATGGAGGTTGAGGGAGGGTCTGCAGAGAAATTTAAAGGGCATGCTGCTTGGGACAAAAGCTGGTTTGTGTGGCATGTGTGGTGTGTGTCTGTGTGTGTGTAGGTGTGTGTGTCGTGGGTTGAACTGGAAAGTTGGATGTGCCTGTTTGTATCCTCCCAGCAATTGCGCTTGCGCTCGCGCGCGCGCGCACTCTACACTGACCACATCACACCAACCACAGTGTTGGGCAAATAAAAACGGGGCCAGAATGTGGTTGAGCGATACCTGGCACACTTTCGATGGGACACGATTGTTAACCAGAGCGCTCGCTCTTCCAAGCTAGGAAATCGAACATAACTCTTATCCTCTCCCCTCTCCCAAACTTTTTCCAAACCCGCATTCCCCACTATGAAGGATAAAAAGTGGTTCTTAATAAATACAACTCCACGAATTGGCCTCTGGGGCCTCCGGGGTCTGCACATTGCCCTCCGTCTCTTTTTCTGCAGGCAGCAATCCAGAGTGAGATTACCTCTTGCAAAGCAGGAGGGGCGGCCGCTGTAACAGGGAAAACCTGCAGGGTTTGAACCTAGGAAAACTCCAGCCTCTTCTTAAGCGCCTGCGCACTTTTTTCCTACATGATCGTTCTGTAGTTTAAGAAAACTCATGTTGGGGAGCTCATAGTGGAAGGGGATTGAATAGGAGAAGGGCATTGTCCCAGGAAGTAACTAACTATGTAGAATAAACTAGCCAAGTCTCAATCCCTTTTGCAGAGAATCAACAACCAGTTTGACGTTTCAGAATGTAGATTTTTGGGCATCGTTCTTTGAACTGTTTAAAAAATTTAAGGTCAGGTAACTCCAAAAAAGAAACCCAGTCTAAAGGGGGCAGAACGGTTCTCTTTAAACAAGTAGCTCAGTCAACCTTTTAAACCCTGAGACTCGCAGCGCTGAGAATTTGGGGGCAGGGCAACCTGGGGGCGGGGCTACTCGCCGGCCGAGAGGAGTCAACGGGGCGTGGCCTTTGGAATCTCTGCCCCCTTTATTTTGCATTTTGCGTTTCCAGGGCCTCCTTCACATTTACACCACACCCACTAATGATCAGGTTTGAGAGGTGGGGGTGCGAGGGTCGGGGGGAATTAGCATTGACGAGGAATTGTGAGGTCTGAATTTCACATTACCCTCTAGCCTCCCAACCCAATATCTACACCTTTCGCCCTGGGTAAAATCTGAATTGGGGCAGGGAAAAAGTAATTTGATGAAGGGGCCGATATGCAGCACAGGAACACCAAACCCCTCTTTCCTACCGCCACCCCCCCACCCCCGTCCCCCAATGACCTCCCCGTGTCCTACGCGCTACGCGCGTGCCTAAAGTAATCTTTACCTTCCAGGGAGAGAAAAAAAAAAGTATTTTGCATTTTAATCTCGTTTACCATCTACCACAGTCAATCATATCAAAAGTAATGGGTGTGCTCGCGCGCGGGAGGGGCATTGAAGCCCGCACCCGAGAGGCATTAGTTACCAAGCGTGCGTGCATGTGTGTGCGCGCGCGCGCACGCGTGTGTTGGGGTAGAAGAATAGAAACGTCAGAAGGGACTGGTAGGGGGGCAGGGGCTGGGAGGGACAAAGGTGGAACGGGCACAGAAA
>PVIW01002315.1:52602-226671 GCA_004026585.1 Noctilio leporinus
TAAAAGTAGGGGGGGGGGGCAAGGGCGAGGAGCGGAAGCGAAGACCGCCAGAGGCTGGGATAGACAGAAGCCTAGGGTAGTTGGATCAGCCAGGGGTAAAGACCCTCCTCGCCCCACCCCCGGGCTGCACCCCGGTTCTAAGCCGCTTTCTGGGCAAAGCGCGCGGGGCCCGCCTGTGCTCGGTCCCCTGCCCGCGGCGCCGCGTAACTGACTGGTACACCGAGCGCGCTCACCGATTTTGACTTGCTCGCGGTAGCTCTTTTCGTTCAGGCAAACCCCACGGCCGTGCAGCAGGGCGTGCAGCGGTTTCTCCTCATCCTGACGTGGAAGGCAGCGCAGCCCCTGGGCGCAGCGCTCAGTGTAGACGCCGCACGACTGCCCCTCAGCCAGGGCGCAAGTCATGCAGCAGCCGCAGCCCGGCTCCTTGACTAGCTCGCAGCCCAGGGGGCTGGGGGGACACATGGAGAGGGCTTTCTCGTCGCAGGGCTCGCAGTGCACGAAGGAGCCCAGGCCCTGGGTCGGTCCCGCGCAAGCGGCCAGCAACAGTAGGACCGCGGTGAGCACCATCTTCTCGGAGTCTCTCCCTTTACCTTGGGGCGGGGCAGGAGAGCGAGCGTGCAGGGACAAAGGGGCCAGGAGGGTGCCGGAGAAAATTAAAAAACCGAAACCTCTGGCAGGTAGAACAGGTGCCTTCCCCCCAGACAATTAACTGCAAAACGTGGGGAGAGTTGGACCTGCAAGCACGTCCCAGTTACAAGGATTAAAAATTTGCAACAGGTTGGGGGGGTAAAGAGAGCGCCAGGTGCACGCACTGGGATTGGGGCCCAACGAACAAACCCCAAGCCCGCGGACCGGGTCAGGAGCGCCGGGGGACAAGCCGAGGATTGCTCACCCCAAAGCAACCACCGGAATAAAGAGCTCGGAGGCTGCGGAGGAGACGGGGTCGGGGGAGAAAAATGGATTTGCCTTCAAAAATTTTGTTTAAAATCTGAAGTACCCCCGGCTCCTTTCTAACCCTCAGCCGCTAGCGGCGCGCGGCTGCGCGGAACAGGTAGAAGGCGGCGGCTGCAGCTGAAAGGGTAGGGGGGAAAATGTTGATATCAAGAAATAAAAATTAAGGGGAAAAAACCCCCGATCCAAACCCCTAACACCCCCTTTCTCCCACTGCAACCGCCTCTTCGGAAATTCGCAGGTTCTGCGGGAAGCCGCGAGAAGAGTGCAAAAGGAGGAGAGGGTGATTAGAAGGAGCGAAAAGGAGCCCCACGCCGCTTTGCAGCTCTTCCCCGCTCTTCCCCCGCAGAAGTTTCCAAAGAGACTACCGACTCGGGCCGAGCAGGCGCTTTTAAACGGGCGGCCCTGGCCGCCAGCCAGTTTGTAGCTGCAATTTGAGCTCCCCAACACCCAACCCAGGCAGGGATGCCAAGGAGCTTTGCAGTACGAACTCACACGGGGTGGGGGTGGGGAGAGGCCTTCGAGATACTCGGGGCTCCCCATTCGCTCCGTGCACAGCACCCTCCTCCCCCCGGAATGTAAGGAAGGGGCTTGGGGCACTGGGCTGGGGCTGCGCCAGGGAGGAGGCGGTGGGGCGTGTGGATGATAGAGTTCCTTGGTGCACCGCGGACACAATGAGGAGTCACTCAGTCTCCCCCTCCCTCCCACCCCTTAACTAGCCCAGGCCCAGGCTGGAAGGAGAAACATTTTCTTAATTGCCAACTGGATATATACAGTGCCCAAGAAATTCTTCCCAAGCTTTGGGAAATGGCTGACTGCTAGTGTTTCAGTTACCATGTAAGGTGTGCATGTGTGTTGGGGGGTGGGGGGAGTTGTTAGTGTAGGATGGCCAGCGATGGGGTGGTGAGCTGACTTAAAAAGAAAGGAAAAGAAGAACAACTGGATTCCCCACCAAAAGCCTGGAGAGGGGGATTGAATCAAGAGTTTCTGGTGGTGGTGGGGCGACTGCCTTTAGGCATATGGTCAAGCAAGAGGGGCCACTTTCCTGCAGCTCCGTTGTTGGCCCACAGAAGTGTCTGCGTGTGTCTGTGTTGTGTGTAGCAGAAAGGGACATTCAGACCACTGCATGGTAGGGAGTAGCGAGTGGCGAGTTACAGAGACTGCCGGTTGCAAGAAATGCTCAGTCTGAAACCTTGCCTGGCGGTCTGCAGTGTTCTGGGGTGGGGCTTTTAGATGGAAGGAAGGCAGATTGGAGTAATACTTCCCCTTTATGTTCTTTTAAAGGGGCATTTGTGTTGAGCAGGGCCATTTCTTCGGAGGGAATGAGTGACAGTCTAGAAAGATACCTGGTGAGTTAGAAGGTTAACTGGCACACACAGACACTTCCCAAGAATAGAAGCCAACAGGCCACAGGATTTGCTCCGAAGAGATTCTGACCAGGAACATTATTATCCTTTTTGAAACTTCAGATGATCTATTTGGGCATGGTGAACTCCTTTTCTCCTTCACAAAGTAAATGAAAGCTCAAGTCTTAAAAGCGGGGGGGTGCAGCGATTTTATTTTTTCCCTGAAATTGACATAGACGGGTTGTGGCCCTCACTGTCAGGTCAAAGATCAATGACCCCTCTTCGCGGACTCATCTGGAAGACACTGAGGTGGCACTCACTGTTACCTCTACGGTTTCCCTTCATCCCTTTGGAAATGCTCTAACTTTCCCTGGGAGAAGGGGCTGCATTTCATGAAGTTTGCCACTAGACTGCACCCTTATCTATGATAAGAATTCTTTCTGCAGGACTGCTTTTGAGAAAAGATTCCTCTTGCTGGTTTGGTTCAGGAGCAATTCTCTCTATGCTGTTAACACTCCCAGATTCTGATCTCTCTTCTCACTTTATCTACTTGCCCAAAGGCACATCTTTAAAAAAAAAAAAATGAGTTTCAAGTCCTGCTTTTGCTTGTATTGCCAGCGGGGTTTTCGATGTTGGCTGGGAGAGGCAGGAGGAGCTGTGTGTACAGGTGAAAAAAAGAAAGAAAGAAAGAAAGAAAGAAAGAAAGATAAAGAAAGAAAGGAAAAAAAGCAGCAAGGCTTCTCGTCATTTCTTCTTTCCTACCTGGGGCTTGGTAAGTTAGGGGGGAAATTAATATTAAAAAAATGTGGTTGAAGTACCTGAGGAGTGAGGGTGATTGTGTGTTGTTTTCTCTTTTGTGTCAAGTTCAGACCAGCGGAGGGGCCGAACAGTGTGTCCTGTGTGTCCCGGTCCCTGCTCCCATTTTTGCACCAGCCCAGCATCCGCACCACCCCAGGTTCCCTGGGAGCATTTGCCATGAATGGGGAAATTGTGGCCCTCCTTCCAGAGAAACATGAGTTGCCGGGTTCCAGTCACCCTCCATTCCGAGAGAGACAGCCTCTAGTGACGTATCTTTTTGTCTAGCCGACTTCCAGTGGCTGGAAAATAAAATATGTGAGGATAGGTAACAGGAGGAGGGGATGATTCATAAGGAAGTCAGAAAGGGTAGGGAGAGGCAAAAAGGGAAGGCTGTGGCAGGAGCCTGGCCTTGGGGTCGGGTGGCAGAGGGGGTCTTGGAGAGAGGGGATTCTGCAGGAATATCAATAAGTGACCCTCTGTATTCCATTCCCCTTAGTCATAAGGGGTTGAGAGCTGATGGGATGTGAGCTGCTATCCAGGGGACCCTCCCTCCCTCCAGTAGGCTCCCTGAGAGGGCATGAGAAAGAGTTCTCAGTAGCCTGGGGTTCTCTGAAGTAAATTGTCCACAGGTGGGCCACTGGCCAGAGGGGTTTGCTTGTACAAGTCCATAACTGAGGATGACAGCAGAGTGGGAAGTTCTGTTCCGGGAAGTTGGGTTTGGAGGATGCCCAAGAGCTTTTCTTGATTTTGTCTCCCTTTCTCCCATTCTGAAGTCCTAGATCTGTTCAGAAGATTGCTTCCAGAAAAAACCAGTTGGTGGTGATGAACTTAATTGGGGAGGGGTCATTATTTCCTGCTGGACACGCAGTCAGAGGCCAGGTTCCCTGCCCCGCTTCCCCGCTTCTTAACTCGGGCATATTCGAGTTTTGATACCTTTCAACCACACCTTTCTTGGAGAAGTAAGACATTATGTATCATCTACTTGTGTGTGGTTGGTTCCCTACTGATATTCCTCCCCATTAATTTACTGGATAGCAAAACCAAAATTTAAGTAATGCAACCAAGTTAAAATTTGTGCTTTTCAAAAGAGGTGTAGCACTTCTGTTTTATAAAGCAGAAGTCATCATCTGCAAGGCAAGGGTGACACCTGATACCACGGATGCAAATATCAGATGTTGAACAGTTCACAAAATATCACGGGTTTCTCTGGTTGGAAAGGAAAAATGTCAGCTAAGGATCTTGCCTTCATTGCTCTCACCACTCTCTCTCGGGCAGATTTGCCTCCCCTTTTCCACAGTGAGTAATTATTTTGTTTTAAAGACCCCAGGAGATTGACATCAGTCCATATCTCAGAATCAAGGACACATCAGGCATACTAATACGGCCACCTCAACCTGGTACAGTGACCTTCAAGAAGTAAAGCACCTAGTCTTCATTCCCTCTGAAGAGAGACAAGGGGAATTCAGCAAGATTGAGAGAAGAGCCCTTGCAAACAGCTTTGTTGTAGTGACGGGGCTGAAGGCTAGGTGGCAGAATGGATACATCATTTCAAACATCTTTTCCAAAGGAACCTAGAATGGTGGAAGTCTTAAACAACAGGGATGGAGTGTGGGAAGCAAAAGTTGGGATGGAGGGCCACCTCCTCACTCTGTGGGCCCACTGTGTGCTGCCTTGGCACTGCCCTCGGCTGTGATGGCACCAACCCAGCTGGTGGCACGGCCCCTCCAGGCCTCACCACTGGCTTTACTCAGTCACTTCACCTCAGAGTCAAGGTCTGGCCAGGTCAAAACACAATTACTTTGGTTCTAATGCCCTAAAGCTTCTCTGGTGAATAATTAGGACATGGTCTTCACCAAAGGGTATAAGTAAATGTCCCCTTTACATTTTAAAACGTAAATTTTTGGATACTTCAAACATTCAAAGAGCAGAAGATCCCATAATAGAGGTCCTCCCTCAGCACACGCATTCAGCACAGGTTAACATGGTGCCCTTCTTGTTTGAGAGTTTGCTAAAAAGGAATACAGTGGTACAGAGAACAGCTAGCTTCCTGCTGGGCTTCCTTCCACAGAGGGAAATAGATTTGTATCCTTTCTGCAAAGTGTGTTTGTAGGCTTTGCAGGGAGTTTCTTACAGAACAGAGAACAGAGGGTGAAAGCACATGCTACTTAAGAGTTAATTTTGTAGTGCTGCTTGCTATGGTGGCAATTTAATTAGAGTCTAAATTGACCCTCTGGCTGACTTTTGAAGGAGCTGGAGCCAACTATGACTCAGAGTGATTTATATTTCTACGTGCGCAATATATAAGTTAATCGTTTTTAAGAATTGATGTTTAGGAGGCTTCTGGAGCCATTCCAGGGAGATATGGCAGAATGGGGAGGGGTGCAGAAATAGTTTCTGGTTGGAGGCTTCCTATTTTCTTGGTTCATGGGATTCTGGGGTGTTTCTACAATGGGCAACCTCAGAGCTGGGTTTGAATTTAGGAACACGAAATGAACCGGGAAAAAGGATCTGTTTGTGAATTAAAAGAAGTGTTGGTAGAACCAGGGCTAGAAGGATAGGGATAGGCCAGATGGGGAAGATGGAATCGCAGGGGATAAGAGAAAATAGAAAGTGTTAACTGCTGGAAGCAGGTGTAACAGAACGCAGTTGAGCCATGAAAAGGCCAAGTACAATTACAGTGCATGGTTGGAATTCGTTACAGTTCAGGAGGGAGAGGTGGTAAGAGCCAGCTTACCACCACTAGCCCTTAGGGCAAATTTGTGTGATTAGGAAATGGTGCCCTTCCTCAAGACACTTTCCTTCCATTGGTCAGAAAGTTGTTATAAAGTACAGATTTTGTTAGAACAAGAAACTTTACTACCCCTTCCAGGAAACTGTCCTCGTGCACGCACTAACCTATGACGTGTGCTCCGTGAACAGTTGCTCCTCAGATGTAGTTCTTGTGGCTCAGGGCTCAACCCGCAGCTCTGCGTGCCGGCCCTGTTTGCAAGAGTTGAGCCTGGTTTCCAAGCCACGAGGAACCACTGCTTCCCTGCCGGTGTGGAAAGGACTGACTGGTCCAGCGGCATGGTTTGATTCGGTACCACAGTGGAGGGATGGTCTTGAACCCCTTCGAAGCAGCTGGCTCCGGCTATGTTCTCAGCTGGGGCGATCTATCCCCTTTTGCTGTTCTTTCGAGAAACCACGCTTTGTCATGCCCCCTGGCTTTGCACACGTTGTTTGTTCTTACGGGAATGCCTTTCCCCTTGGTGCGAACTGGTGAGCTCTTAATCATTGTTGAGGATCCAGATGAAGTCATACCGAATTTGGAAGGTTTCCCTAACTTCCAAGTGTGATTCCCTGAGGTCACCTAGGTGGGTAGTGGCCATTTATCCCATGTGGTCCCCTGTGTCCTCATCAGGAAAAGAGGGGGTGAATTGTCTACCCCATAGCATTGTTGTGAGCCTTGAATGAGGCAGTCTAGGTGAGCCTCATTAGCGCTTAATCCATCGTACTGATTATAGCCCTATCTTCTTATTTGACGGGAAGTCTTGAAGGACCCAAGGTCTTGCTCATCTTGGACTCTTATTTCCACTTTTCCTTCTTTCCCTACATCTTGGCCATGAGCCCTTAGTATAGTTCCTAGCACAGACAGCACTTAAATTATTTTTGAATGAAAAACTTTCACCATCTCCTATTCCAACATCTTCCTAGTTCAACCTAGTTATATCTCTGTAGCCTTGTGACTGGTGGTAATGTCCATGTTAATGTGTTTCTACTTTGTCCCTTTACATAATAGTCTGGCAAACCCTTTATGTCTCAAGTGTAAGTATTTATGGACTCTGAAAAGAATAGTAAGTTCCAATATACTCCTATTGTTGGACTTAAAATATGTTAATGGTAGTGTAACCTAAAAATGTATAAACATATTAAGGTACAAATTCCATAAGCTCATCTCAGTGTAAAATCTAACAAATATGCCAGTAAACTCCATCAAAACTACAAACCCAACAAAATGCCAAATGACAGTATTAATTGAGTGTGTTGGTTAATGTTTTGCTGGAAAGAAATCGCTACTCACATTGTGATTATGGTTTAACTGTTACAGCGCCAGTTTGTGAGCTGGCATGCACATGGTTGATGTCCTTTTTTGATGATTTAATTCTACTATTTTTTTTTTTTTTTTTTTAACTACAATGAAGTTACGGCTTATGTAGTGGTTAAAGCCAGCTTGAAATACAAAAATTAAGTATAATCAAAATTCCCCATGGAAACCCCTTAAATCACTAGCAAAACAAAACAGCACTGCAAAACCTTCCCTTTTGTAACAGCATCATGTCCACCAGCCTTCACTCAGCTCCTGCATGTTGCCTCAGGCTCAACTCCACGTCTCCTCTTTAGCCATTTGCAAATGACAATGAGAATGGTGTTACTTGGATCAGATGTCTTTGAAAATGGAAAAGGTCTTCTGAGCCGGATAGAAGACTAAGACAGGAACCTGTACGCAACTGAGTGACAAGCCTTGGACAAAAACACAAATTAAACAAACAGATAATGTGGACAATCTGTACTATTATGGCTGGTGTTTTTCTCTGTGTGTGATTGTGTGTGTATGTGTTTGGGGGATATGTTGGAGGTTGCAGACAGAGATGGCAGGAGGCCAGGACAGTTGGCTACTACTTTGTTGGTGAACGAAGAGGTAAGGAATTCGATGCTACATAGAGCATGCCCATCACAACTCCCTGGCTGCTTGCGTAGACCGAACAAGAAAAGGCACCAATTTAACCACCTAGCAGGGAAGGGCAGCATCTTAACCATAAGCTAACCACAGACAACACAACCTCTGTTCAAAGCAAGGTTTGAAACCCTGACAGATGTAGGGTTTACCCAATGAGGGTAGATTGGGCGTGGAGGTCAGGAGTCCCTGAACCCAAAACTTGAAATACCATCGCCCTTTCCCGTTAAAGCAGCTCACCTTGGAGCAAGTTACTTAGCCTTTCTCAGGTTCAACTTGTTTTTCTGGGAAAAGGACTGTGGTACCTCTCCATGGGTTGCTGTGCGAATTAAATGAGACAATTGAGGCAAATCGCTTCGCACAGCACCCAGTACGTAGGGTGTTACTTTGCTAGGGCTGTTGTAACAAAGAACGGCAAACTGAGAGGCTGGAACAACAGCAATTTATCGTTTCACATTTCGGGAGGCTGGAAGCCTGAGATCAAGGTGCTGGCAAGCTCCCGGGAAGGCTCCGTTCCAGGCCTCTCTCCCAGCTTCTGGTAGCTTCTTGGCTTGTGGCGGCTTAACTCCAGCCTTCACACAGCTTTCTCCCTGACTGTGAGTCTATCTCTAATTCTTCTTTTTTTGAAAGGGTGCCGGTCTTCCTGGATTCAGGGTATCCTCTACTCCAGTATGACCTCATCTTAACTAATTACATCTTCAATGACCCAATTTCCAAATAAGGTCACATCTGGGAGATAGGACTTCAACACAGGAATTTTGGAGGAACACGATTCAACCCATGCACACTCAAGTGGCGGTTATTATTCACAATACTTTCTTCAATTACCTTTCGGTGGGGTATTTTCATAGCCAGAATGTTCAGATTTCCAGTCGCATTGTCTTTCCAGGTCTGTGTATGTCTAGAAAGCGCATGCCAAGAGGGCTGAAGAGTTTATGTTGTGCTCACGTGGTCTTTCTTGCCCAGTGCCTAGAATGGCGGTGGGCACACAGCAGACACTCAGTGAAGGATTGTGGATAAATGAACAAAGTCTGTTTCTTTCCTCCTTTCTCCTTTCCAGTTTTACTTTTTGGTTTCTCAGTAGCCAGCCTCTCTACCTTGTTATCTTTTCTCAATTGCCAAAGTATTAAAGGTGAAAGAAATAAAACCAAACAGATTTTAATTCCCTTTGTTGATAATTATTAAATCCTCCCTAATCACTTGTTCTTTGCAGCTAGTTAGAAACTCAGGCAGATGGCAAAGGGTTGATTGGGAAGGTGGGGTGTGTGCAGTGCTGGTGGGGGTTGGGGTGAAAGTGGTTTTATGGGAGACAGCTAGAGACCACTCTGGGCATTTCCTGGAGCTTGGCCAGGGCTTGGACTTTGGAGTGATGAGGACCCAATTCTACCCTCAGAGTCTGGGAAGAAACCAGTAAGGTCATTTTGCTCTAGAGGTTGTAAGCCAAAGTCTAAAGGAAGAATCCCAGACCTGGAAAAATACAAGGGTTTTATTCAGTCTTCTGAAAATGTGATGCATGCCTTCCTCATTTGGTGTGACAAACCACCAATACAGGCCCCAAAGATGTGACTACCTCCGTCATATAGCTCCTGGTTTGAAAACAAGCCACAAGCTCTATAGATCTTGGACTTGGGCAGAAATCGGAGTGTGAAATGTAGGGAGACAATGCTGTGTATTCTAGGGACCCAGGGATGCATTGTCATCAGCTCAAAAGAAATGGCTGCAAACAGAAACATGCTTGTAATTTACTGATTGACTGATATCATCTATGTACCTATGTATCTATCTATCTACCTCTACTTAGCTATTTTCTCGCATCTGGAGAATAGGTGTCATACATGCATACAACCCCTGGCAAGACACAAGAAGGATTTGGGCTGGGAAGGACTGGGGAGAAACATGGGTCTAACCTATTTACTCTTTGAGACTGAAAACCGCATTGGCTCACCCTTGTCTGAACTTAACTTTCTCTCTTTCTCCCCCTCCCTCCCTTCCTGCCTTCTTTCTTTCCTTCCAGATTTGATTGGATATTTATTTAATTTTATTAAAAAATGTTTTTTATTTATTATGGAGAATACTCTCAAACATACATAAAAATGGGCAGGATAGTATAACTTCTTATATACAAGACGGGACCCCTCAAAATGGAATTTATTTATAACAAATCATGTATTTATTCTTATGTTTAACCTTCAGTCACCTTCAAGGTACTCTCCATTTGATGTCATATACCTATCAAGACATTTTTTCCCACTGCTCAAAACCCTTTTTGAACTTGTTGATTTTGATGCCCTTTAGTGTTTCTGCCACTTTTCGGCTTCACCTCTTTCACGATGGCAAAATGTTTCCTTTTGAGGACTTTTTTCACCTGGGTAAACAAACAAAAGCAAACAAAAACATTGCTCGAGGTGAAGTCAGGTGAATAGGGAGGGTGGGGCACAGGGGTCATACTGGTTTTGATAAAAAACTGCTGAACACTCAGCATGGAGTGGGCAGTCATCCATTATGAAATGGGCAAACATGGTAAAAGAGTTTTCAAAAAACATTCACTGACATTGAATGCAGCCTCTCCCAACAACACCAGCTGGCACACTGATACAGATGGGTCCCTAGAATAATCACCTAGCAGGGAAAGCCTGTGCTACAAGGGGCCCACCTTCCAGAAGATAATTCTGGTTGTTTTAGGCTCCCCCTCATATACACATCCTTCAGCCTGAACAACCATTATGCCATGGCCATCTTGCCCCTCTCCCCCACTGCTCTACCCATGTTCTCCATTTCCACAGACTGAATTTTAAAATATAATAATAACATAACTCTTCAGCTCCAGGTACACTATTATGTTTGTAGAGTTTCCTTCTAATCGCACTTTGAAGATTCACTTAAGCATTCCCAAATAATAAGTAGGAAGGTTGATGATTCCCTTTCATATTATGGTGGAAGAATTTGGTGACCAATCAAAGAATATTTGAGGAAAGTGGAAGATAAAGGATTTGAGTACCCAGGTCTGGATATCTGAGAATTTGGGATGGAAGGCAGGTTATCAGGGCAGTGGAAGCCCTAAAGGGAGGTGGCAAGGAGGAGGGACTTCCGGCGACACTCCCCTGAAGAGAGAATACAGCAGGTCTGTAAAGAGCAGTAGGGATCTGGAGATTGTCTCCCAGAGCGTGACACCGTGAGTATGGGATCCCAGAGGGAAGGCACTGTGCAGAGATCACCTCATGTTGCTGCCAGGAACCATACTCAGTTCCCAGAAAGGCAGAGAGGTAGTGCTGGGAAGGGATGAAGGGACACCTGTTTGATTTGATCTTGGTGAAGGAGGTCAAGAGCTGGTCATTATGGCAAGGCAGGAAGAGACTGAAGAGACTGGGATGTGTGGAGAGAAATGAGTATCGGAAATACCCGGAATGGACTGGATGGCAGAGAGGACTCCTGAGTAAGTCAGGGGACGGGTGGCTGCCTGCCTACCCAGAAACCAAGCCCCTCTACCCACACCTAAAAGTGTCTCTACCTTCAGGAAACATCTAGATTCTTTTTAAAACAGGCCCCCTAATTAGGGGATCACCCAGGGTAATTTACCTTTGATTAACTCAAAGTCAAGTTCAAACTAATTACACCTGCGAAATTCCTTCCCCATTGCCCTAGGTAACAGGATCACAGGAGCGATAGCCTATCACCTTTGCCATATTCTAGTAGTTGAAAGCAAATTACAGGTCCCACTCACAGCCAGGGGGAAGGGGTTATATAAGGTCTGTCCCAAAGGTATCGGCTGTGCAAACTGTTTTAATTACATTGACATTAGTTCAATACTTTTGGGACAGCCCTTGTAGAAGAGCATGGATCACTAGGGTCATCTTGGAATTCTGCCTGCCATGATGCTTGACAGGTTGACATGCCATTATTATCCTCAGGTTCCCTAACAGTGAAATAATAGGACTTGGACGAATTGTTAGACCCAGGTGTCTAGAGAGAAAGGACTTAAGAGAGGAAGAAACATCAAGTTGTTTTCATGCGTCTCAAGTTCTGTAGTGTTTTTGAAAAGTCCGAGGAGGCTCCCAGTAAGTGGATTGAATTCAGCAGACGTTGAATGAGGACACTTCAGTGCCAGGCATTGCTCTTTGCTTTGTGTTATTGGGTCACAAAGATGAGTTGTTTCCTGATCATGGAGATTTTTACTGTTTTCTTTGGGAGATTAGACACGTAGAAACCTGGTTAAAGGCAATATCTGAAGTGAGGTAGGCGACCAGCCTGAGGGCTGTAAGACCCACACTTAGGGCATCCTTATAATACACACACCTTGAGAGATATCCCGTGGTTTCTGGTCAGTTAAGCACCCCTGTATCTTTCTGAGTGCCCTAGGGATGAGTATGGCCAACTCCAGAGAACATACAAACTGTTATTTCCAAGCTGTGTCTCTCAGCATTGGTGGACATCTGGCCAACCCCACAGTACTAACAATGCACAGACCCACAGTGCAGAAGCGACTGGCAGCCCCACTCCAGTTCTAACCTCCAGGGGTTACTCAAAGTGTCAGAGATATGAGAGGAGGAAAAGACATTCAAGAAAAGTGACAAGGAGTGTTTGGGTTGGGAGTGGAATCTGGTCCTATCCTGAGGCTGGCCCAGAGCACCCCATCTCACTCCAAGTCTTTGAAGTGTATTACCTGGACCGTGAGCCACACCACATTTGGTGGGAAGGGGGAGGGAGGCTGTGTGGTCTGGCGAAGAGCAGAGCAGAGGGGCAGAGGGACTGAGCTTGACTCTGTGGATGATGACTCATAGCACCTCTCATGCCAGGCGTTTCACCATTCAGTCCAGCTGGAAAATGAGGAAAAGACCCAAGTCAGGATCTCAGAGAGAAATCCAGATGCCTTTCATGAAAGTAAACAAGGCAACTGGCCTCTTAGTCCAGTCTCTGTTTCTGTGTGAGTGTGTGCATGTATGTTTCTGGGTCTTTAGGGGTGTGTGTGTGTGTGTGTGTGTGTGTGTATTTTCTCCTTGATGATTTCTCTCTTCTAGGACTTGACTTTGGTCTCAACTTCTGTCACTGTCTTCAGGTATGACCAGGCAGAGCCCACAATGTCCCCACTTTGCTCCCATGCCTCCCTTTGGCTTCCTTTCTAGTTCAAGTGAGGTCTTGGTTTCTGCCCCATCTCCTGAGTGGTGTGTCCTGGCAAACCTCTGTCCCTCTTCTTGACAATGGGAATGGTGGGGGTCAGGGCAATAGGAAAAGCTCTTGACCTGGCAATGCCTTGCAGGGCTCTCCTTCTGTCTGTTGCTAGAGTAACAGCAGGGATTTTTGTTTTTTTTTTTTAAATAGCCACTTCTGGTATAGAAACAAAGAAGAAGAACAACAAAAATCCCTGCTTTAAAGCAAGTCCTTTTCTATGGCCTTGGGCTTCATTTTTCTTTTACCCCTGTTTTACTCCCAGGGTCCCTGGTCAGGCCAAATGTTTTCAATTTTTCTGCCATTTCATTCTTCCTGTTTACTTGGAAAAAGCAAATTCATTTTTTCCCTTCCTGGCCTTCCTTTCCTTTTCCATTCTTCCTCATTTAGGGTGATTTTGAGAGTAGATTGCTTTTTATTGTCTGCTTTTCACTTGACTCCATTTGCAGAGGAACAACCTTGTTCAGTGGCTTATTGGGCCTGAAAACATATTGGTTAGAAGTCACATGACCTAAGTTGGACCACAGGGCTTCTGCCAATCAGCTGTGACTTTGGTGAGTTACCTTGCTGACCATTGGCTCTCCTCACCTGTAAAATGGAAATAATTTAGCCTACTGTGTAGGTCTGATGGGAATACCAAACAGGCTAATAAATGTAAAATTCTTTTATAAAAACGATATTTTAAAATATTTTATTTATTCTTTTCAGAGAGAAGGGAAGGGAGGGAGGCAGAGAGAGAGAGAAATATCAATGTATGGTTGCCTTTCACCTGCCTCTAGCTATGGACCTGGCTGGAGACCTGGCTTGCAAGCTATTTATGTGCACTGGCTGGGAATTGAACCAGCAACCTTTGGGTTCACAGGCTCGTGCCCATCCACTGAGCCACCAGCCAGGGCTTTAAATGTAAAATTCTTAACACACTTCCCACTAGATGGGTGGGTCTCTGATCTCAAGTTCTCATTTTTCATACTCATTGTGAGTAGTGAGAGCATTTCCTCTATTAAACATAGCTTTGGCTTCCCCTCCCAATATATCTCTTTCCCAGTCTGTACCCAGCATAATGATGATTGTCCCACCTCTGCTCACGAGACTTGAACCCTTTCTACCTCATCAGAGTGACTGGCTCAGGGTGTGACACCTGACACCATCAGGCTCACTCATAGGTAAAGCTGAGTCCAGTAGATTATCTTTCTTTAAATTTTAAAAATTGAATTGACATTGGTTAATAAAATTATATTTCAAGTGCATAATTCTATAATACATCATCTTGTATTATATTGTGTACTCTTCACCCACAGTTAAATTTCCTTCTATCATCATTTCATAAATGTGAAAGACACAGAAGAAAGAACCATTTGGTGGTGATTATGGGCACTGAGAAGGCTTAGGTAGCTGGAATATTGGGAGAAGATGAACACATATTCAGCAGCAAGTGAACCAATAAGTTACAGTTTAGCGAATGACCCTGGATCACCAAGGCTATTGGTTTTCTTATTCAAAGATCACATGATACTTTCCCCACAATTCCACTGACATTCCTAACATCCTTTTTTAAAGTATATTTTATTGATAATGCTATTACAGGTGTTCAGTTTTCTTCTTTTGCCTCCCTCCATCTGGTACCCTCCTTCCCTCCATTAATGCCCCCTCCCCCTTAGTTCATGTCCATGGGTAATGCACGTATGTTCTTTGGCTTCATTTCCTATACTTTTCTTAACACCTCTTTGTCTATTTTATACTTATCCATTATGCTTCTTAATCCCTGCATCTTTTCCCCTATTCTCCTCCTTCCGCCTCCTAGCTGATAACACTCCAAATGATCTCATATCTGGTTTCATTCCTTTTCTGGTGGTTTGTTTAGTATGTTTTTGTTTTTTAGATTCAGTTGTTGATAGTTGTGAGTTTGTTGTCATTTTAATGTTCATAGTCTTGACCTTCTTTTTCTTAAGTCCTTTTAACATTTCATATAATAATAGCTTGGTGATGATGAATTTCTTTAGTATTACTTTGTCTGGGAAGCACTTTATCTGCCCTTCCATTTGAATGATAGCTTTGCTGGATAGAGTAATATTGGTTATAGGTCCTTGCTTTTTATCACCTGGAATACATCTTGCCAGCTCCTTCTTGCCTGCAAAGTTTCTTTTGAGAAATAAGGTGATGGTCTTATGGGAACTTCTTTGTAGGTAACTCTGTTTTTCTCTTATTGCTTTTAAGATCCTCTCTTTATCTTTAACATTTGGCATTTTAATTATTAAGTATCTTGGTGTGGTCCTCTTTGGGTCCAGCTTGTTTGGGACTCTGTGCTTTCTGAACTTGTATGTCTATTTTCTTCACCACATTAGAAGAGTTTTATTTCATTATTTTTTCAAACAGGTTTTCAATTTCTTGCTCTTCTTCTCCTTCTAGCACTTCAATAATTTGGATGTTGGCACATTTAAAGTTTTACCAGAGACTCCTAAGCCTCTCCTCAATTATTTTTTCTTTCGTTTTTGTTTCTTTGTTCTCTTCTGGTTGAATGTTGATTTCTTCCTTTTGTTCCAAATTGTTGATTTGCATCTCAGCTTCCTTCACCTTACTGTTGGTTCCCTGCATATTTTTCTTTATTTCGCTTAATGTAACCTTCATTTCTTCCTTTATTTTTTTGTCATACTCCATGAGTTCTCTGAGCATCCTGATCACCAATGTTTTTTGAATTCTGCATCTGATAGGTTGGCTATTTCTGTTTTGTTTAGTTCTTTATTCTGGGGTTTTGTTCTGTTCTTTCATTTGGGCCATATTTCTTTGTCTCCTCAATTTGACAGCTTCCCTAATGTTTCTATGTATTAGGTAGAGCTGGTTTTACTCCCTGTCTTAGTAGCATGGGCTATGTAGAAAAGGCACCTGTAAATTGTGTGGGCAGAGCCTTAGGTAACTGCCAGAGTGGGGCAAACTGCTTCATCACTTTTGTGGCTTTGTGTGGGTGGGAGGGGGCTTGGAGGGGGGAAATGCTGCTGCCTGGCTTCTGGTGGCCTGCCTGACATTTGCCCTGTTTCCAGTCACTTCACTCATTTCCCATCTGAGATCAGAGCCCTTCCAGCTGCTGCAGTGGTGTTTGTGTAAGTTCTAAGCCCGTATGGGCCCTTTAAGCAGTGAAAATCTGGCAGTTTCTTTCATCACCCCAACCCTCACTGCTTTTTATATCCAGAGATAATGGGGGTTTATCTTCCAGGTGTCGGAACTCTGGGCTATGAGGTCTGGTTTGGGGCTGGGGTCATTTGCTCCCAAGGTACCCCTACCAACTTTTACACACCGCACATGAATGTGGGACTGTCCTTCCACTGCTGCTCTTGCTGCATGAGTGTGCCACGCTGCCACTCTGCTCCATCTCTGTGGCTCTGCCCCGCCTGCTCATCTGGATGAATGTGGCTTCTTTTATTTTTTACGATTTTTTAAAAATTCACTATTTTTAGAGAGATGGGCAGGGAGGGAGGAAGAAAGGGAAAGAAGCATCAATGTATGGTTGCCTTTCACCTGCCTCCAGCTACAGACCTGGCTGGAGACCTGGCTTGCAACCTGGTTATGTGCCCTGGCTGGGAATTGAACCAGTGACCTTTGGGTTTGCAGGGAATGTGGCTCCTTTAAATCCTTGGTTGTCAGACTTCCATACAGCTTGATTTTCTGACAGCTCTAGGTGTTATTTGTTTTTGAGATCTAGTTTTAATTCTTTCTATGGTTGGGTGAGGAGGAAAAACATGTCTACCTACATCTCCATCTTGACTGGAAGTTTCGCATTCCTGCTACTTTTTTTTTTTTTTTTAAGATTTTACTTCACCATTTTTAGAAATGAGGGGAAGGGAGAGAGGCAGAGGGGGAGAGAGACATCAATGTATGGTTGCTTTTCACCTGCCTCCAGCCACAGATCTGACTGGAGACCTGGCTTGCAACCTGGTTCTGTGCCCTGGCTGGGGAATCGAACCTGCGACCTCTGGGTTCGCAGGCCGGCACCTTAACAGCTGGCTACCAGCCAGGGCCCTGCTACCTTTTAATAACCCCTCTTTTCCCTTGAACTGGTTGGAGATGGTTTCTGTTCTTTGCAAATCAAAGGTGTTTTTATTAAAACATCTTCATGGATTTAAAAATCTGAAGTGGTCCTAGACTGTCACTGAAGCCCTCCTCTCCCATCTTGAAGTGTTGGGATTGTGTATCTTTATGTCATGGTGACTCTAAAAGATGCTGAGTGATAAAAATTTATTATTCTCTCAGTTTTCACACATAGAAATCTTGTACTCTTAAATTGTAACTTCAGATAAATAATGAATAAATTTAGTATAAATACGTCCCATGCAGTATTTGAGACATACTTATATTAACATTTCTCATGTACCTGAAATTTAAATTTAACTCCATGTTCTATATTTATGAACTCTGACAACTCTCCCTGGGGTGGGCACAATGCCAGGTATCTTTGGGGACAGTGTGGGGTTGGTATGTACATACTTTTGCCTCCAGGAGGCATGGGTACTAAAACAAGTAAGGGTATTAGTGTTAAAGTGGATGTGCACCTTGGAAGGAAATGATATCTGGGTCAGAGGTCATTTCAGAGTTTTCTTTTGAATACTTTCAAAATTAATTTTTTATTTCTAAACATTTCTCAAGACTGTACAAGTCCTTGGAGAATTCCCAAGGCCTTCCTGAAACCTGAACAACGGATCTTCTGAATAAAATGTCCCCAGTAAGTCATTTGGAAGAATGAGTTAGCTAGGATTCATAGAGCAGTATATAGACCTTTTCCTCCCTTTCAGACAGGCTCATGGATACGGAGAGCATTTTGATGGTGGCCCGGTAGAAGAGGGGTGTGGAGGAATGCATGAGGAGGTGAGGGGATTAATAAATATAAATTGGTAGCTATAGAATATGGGGGTGTAAAGTATAGAATAGGGAATGGAGAAGCAAAGAACTTATATCCATGACGCATGTACATGAACGATGGGGTGGGGGTGGGGGTACTGCCTGAGGCAGTGTGGGTTGCTGAATGTAGGGGGGCAAAAGGGAAAAATTGGGACAACTGTAAGCATAATGAATAGAATATAATTAAAGAAAGTTACAAAAAGAAAAACTCATTATTTAGACTTGTTCTCATCACACTCCTTTTCTCTTCGATGAGCCACTGAGGAGTTAAAACTATGAAGACAGAAGCTATAGGATCTTCGGTGTGATTGGGGAAAAACAAATCAACTCTTTGAGGCTCCAGTGCAAGAGAGAGGGGCACCCAAGGAGGGCTCTGCGGGTGGGGTGAGAACAGGCCCTGGGCCAGGACTCGGAAATCTGGCCGCTGATGAGTCAGTGTGGGCAGGTCTAGGAATGGAGGACTCCGCACCGCTGGCTCCGGGCTGTGCAAAGGGTGTGGCAAGCAAGGCCTTTCAGCCCCAGGCTAAATCCTGGAGGAGGAAGGGGAGGGTCAGCCAGCAACACAGGTTGTGACAAACTCCAAAGCATTGCCCAGAGCTCTTGGGTTGCGCTGCAACCGAGGTGTAAGCTCAGTGCCCCGCCTGGAGTGTCTGGGTCACTTTGTTCAAGGCAGAGAGTTGCCACTGCTTGACGCTGGCTGTCAGACGACTTGACCAGGATTAAGCCATGGTCAGTTCAGGGCAGGGGTAAGAAGGCGGCCAGTCCCAGGCTTCCAGCTCTGGCAAGCTCTCCCTGTTTGCCTGGGTGGGACGCACACTGGGACCAAGTGTTCCTGCGGCACCCAGAGTGAGCACTCACTCCTCTCCCTAGTGACTGTCTCCGGGTGACACATGGGTCCCAGGGCTAATCCCTGGGAGCACTCACCCTGTCTTGGTGAGGTGCCAGGCTGTGGCAGGCTGTACAGCCTCACCAACGTCTCATGCCCCATCCCCAGAAAATACACCTGGCTGCAGATCCTGGAAAACTTGGGTTTGGTCAAGCTGGAGACTCAACCTGTTAGTGTAAGCAGGAGGACAGGATTTCCGCTGGCTTCCTCAGGCCTCCCCGTTCCTGGCCAATGCAGGCACCAGTGTGCGTCCTACCCAGGCGAATGGGGAGGGCTTGCCAAAGCTGGAAACCTGGGGCCGGCTGCCTCCTCAACCCTGCCCTGCACTTAACACTGCTCAATCCTGGTCAGGTCCTCTGATAACCAGTTCTCTGAAGAACCTTCTCTTTGCCATATCGTTGACTCCCATTCAGCTGAGGGCCACAGACAAACGGATATATATCCATTTGGCCTCAGTTTCCTCATCTGTAAAACAGGTGGTGCCTCATCCATCTGCATGCAGCCTCAAAGTAGGACATCCCTTCTTCAAGCCTGTGATGATGTACAATAGGTTAGGTGTGGAGGTAAAAATCCCTTTGTAAAAGCTCTGGGGGGGTTGCCTCTAACATGTCCATATTCTTAAATTTGGAGATTCATGACCTTGAGATCAACTGTTGGGAGTGTCAAGGGTTTTCTATACATCACAATGTTGATGATGTGTTATCTCTGGTATTTAAGTGTCTTTTATTTTATTTTTTCACCTGTGTATGAGTATGCATTACTTATACAAGAAGAAATAAATGTTACTTTTAAAGGCTCTATTGAGAGAGAGAAGTCCAGGCCATTTGCTGGAAGGCAAGCAGTGATTTTTATTTTTTTATTTTTTTAAATATTTTATTTCATTATTTTTAGAAGGAGGGGAAGGGAGAGAGGCAGAGAAGGAGAGAGACATCAATGTATGGTTGCTTTTGATCTGCCTCCAGCCACAGACCTGACTGGAGACCTGGTTTGCAACCTAGTTATGTGCCCTGGCTGGGGAATCGAACCTGCGACCTTTGGGTTCGCAGGCCGGCACCTTATCCACTGTGCTACCAGCCAGGGCCAAGCAGTGATTTTAGTGGAGGGAAGCAGGGATTCAATTCTATGACTTCTGGAAAGTCCTCCTGGCATGTGTGAGTCTGTCTGTGCTCAGTACCCCCAGCCAACCCATACCTATCTGTTCTGGCAGAAACACATGGCCAGGAATGAGAGGAGGAGGCAGGCACAGAGAGAACTGGGGAGGGCGAATGCAGGAGGAGAGAGAACCGAGAATGAAAGAGAAAACTGCACTGTCATGAAAGCTTGAAACTACCCTTTTCAGCCTCTCCCTTATAATTAGTTGGTGCGGCTGGAGGGGAAGAACTGTTGATGAGTTGCAACTTGCTGGGCTCTACATCCTCAGGATGTTTCAGGTTGGCTTAGTGTTGGAGGAAAGCTTAGTTCTCAGATGTTCCTGCTTCCTCTCAGTCTGTCTAGCTTTCTATTTTAAGTCCCTGCTCCGAGGGGCTGGTGTGAAGGTTGGGAACTGCCTAGTGCCCCGGTCAAAGATGTTTTCCCCTGAAGGGTAGCCTGGAGATGCTGGCAAGAACTTTGTTGAAACAGGTTTCTCCCCACCAGTGATTTGGGGGCCAACTGCAAAAGTTGGTGGGGAGCAGTGTTGAAAGAAGGGAGTCCAGAGTCCAGGAGGGGCAAGGGCAGTCAGCCTGGTTTCCCCCAGGCAGGGAGCCTCTTGCGATCTCAGAATTGCCATGAGATCCTCCGTCTCTTCATTACAGAGACCATGACCATCATTGGGCTCAATGTTCATACCTGGGTCCCCACAGCAGCCTGGGGGACAAGAGAAGGGCCTCTAAAGTCAGATGACTGCACTTGAATCCTGATTCTCTGCTTGCCACTTGAATAACCGGCAGCCACTTGATTTCTCTGTATCTCAGTTTCCTCATCTGTCTAATGATAAAGCACCTCCTTAAGAAGGTTGCTTTACACAGTCCCTGTGTAAAGCACACTCAGCATAGATACAAGCTTATGTTATATCTGCTTTTGTAGGAGGCCACACGGGCATTTCTGCTTTCTCGTCCTACCCAGTGCCTGGTCCCCCCTGGAAGGACAGGTTTCATGCTGTGAGAACTTCCAGCAGTAACCCATTGATGTGGCCCCTGGAGGTGAGGTCATGCCTTCATGTTGGACCAGAGTGGGGTGCTGGTGAGGCTGCTTAGAGGTGGCTGCCCAGGGAAGAAAGGGCCCCGTAGTGCTCTGTCGGGCACCACTTTTGTTCATCAATGGCTCCTCACCTCCTAGTCCAGTTGGCTGTGCCTGGCACGAAGCCAGAGCTCAGCACTTTTTGCCATTACCCCTGAGCAGCACTGGCCAGGTGAGTGGCAAGGGTCAAGGTAGACAGAGGTGCAGTTAACCTGATTTCTGTCTAGTGTGAAGGATTTCTCCCTGCACATGGGCCAGGCCAGGAACCACAGCAGAAGCACTCGTTTGCTGAGCGTTGGGCTGCATGCAGGCAGGTGCACTAACTACATTGAGTTTCTGTTCTCTGCAAAGCCACTCTGTAAGAAGGGGCTAGCCATCCCCACTTCATGGATAATCCATGGATGCTTAGTGAATTGAAACCATGCACCCAAGTTAAATTTACCAATAAGCTTACTGACTGCCTGCTTGCAAGTGTGCCAGTAGGGGTTGGGAGGATGAAGTATGATTCCAAAGCTTGGGTTCTGAATAATGGTGAGAGTAACTGATCTCAGTGAGGCCATTGCCATGTGGATTATTTTATTGAAAGTTTTGCACCAACCATGGGGCATTTGTTCTCTTATGAATGAGACATCATGGGTGGGCAGTGAGACCAGACTTTCTTCTGTAGTTCTGATTAGTCCTTTCACAATGGCCATCCAAGGAAAGTCTGCTTCAGCAACAGCCCTTTGTCTGTCTCTTACAGAGCCCTGAAAGTCTCAGCATTCTCCAGCCTGTCCTAGGTGCCATCTTGGGCCCCACAGGGATGTGCCTGTGTCCCCCATTTGACTACAGGCTCATTAAGAGCTGAGACTGCACCTTATCTAGTGTCTATACTGCCTCATACATAGCCATCACTTAATAAGTGTTTTTTAACTTAATTTCACCACCGTACTCTTAGCTAACTCTTATTGCTTACTGTACAACTGTTGTGTAGAATATACTGCATGCCTTCACCTATGTAATCCTCATAACAATCTCACTTGATAAATGATGAAACTGAGGCTCCAAGAAGTGGAGTAGACTTTCTCCCGAAGCAGCAAGGGGCAAAGCCAGGAACTGAAGAACATTTTCTGCCTTCAAACCCTGTGCTTGTTTTTCTTTAGGATCTGTCGATGGCAATCCTGTCTCTAGAGCCTCCTTCCTTCCCTCCATTCATCTCCCAAGGTAACAGGACGTGGATTCTCCTGGCCTTTTTTCTGGGGGAGAAAGAAGTTTGCAAGAGAGTTGTTATGAAGCAGGGCCTCTAGGGTCATCGGGAACCAGCCAGTGCAATTTGTCAAGCAGAAAGCACTTTGTTTATTAAGTTAAATTAAATTAATTAATTTATTTTTAGAGAGAGGAGAAGGGAGGAAGAAAGAGAGGAAGAGAAACATCAACGTGTGAGAGAAACATCAATTGGCTGCCTCTCGTACACGCCCAGACCAGAGAAGGAACCCACAACCCAGGCATGTGTCCTGACCAGGAAATGAGACACCAACCTTTGCATGGTGGGATAATGCCCAGTCAACTACACCACCCTGATCGGAGCAAACAAGAGGTACTTTAAATGGCCAGGCCAGTCATCTTCAGAATTGCTCTGTCACTCTTCGCTTTCTCTCTCTCCCCACCCCTGAATCCATGCCTCCTGCTCAGGTAGACCAGAACCTGCAGAATCGGGATGACACTGTCTTGGGAGAGGGTGCTGGGTTGCCTGAGATGTGGTTCAGTATTGTGTACCTGTCCTCATCTCTCTTTATCCTCCCTTGGACCATCTATGTTCTCCACCAGGCTCTGGCTGCCCATTAGCTCACCTCCAAGGATCACATTAGTTTTCTATTGCTGCTGTAACAAATTACCAGACATGTAGTGGATGAAAGCAATGCAAGTTTATTCTCTTACAGTTCTGGGAGTCAGAAGTTAGAAGTGAGCCTTAAAGGGACTAAACTCAGGTGATGGCAGGAGGCCCCGGGGTGGAATGGGTTGCTTGCCTCTTCCAGCTTCCAGTTGCTGGCATACCTTGGCCTCTTGGCTTGTGGCTGTGTTGCTATGGTTTCTGCTTCCTTCTTCACATAGCCTTTTGCTTACATTGCTACTGCCTGCCTCTCGGAAGGACCCTTGTGAGTGCATCATTGGCTCACTCGGATAACCCAGGACTATTTCCCCATCTCAAATCCTTTGATTTATGTCTATTGAATCTAGTTTGCTCTATAAGGTAACCTGATTATAGGTTCTAGGGATCAGAACATGGACATCCCTGGGGGTTATTATTCAACCAACCACAGGAATGGTTTGTGCTTCTAGAAGAGTTCTCTGCCTACCTGCCTGTGCATCATACCAGTAAACAAAGCTACCATTTACTAAACACGGACTTTGAACCTGGACCGGACCAAGTACTCCATGTGCAAGGGCCCTGCTGAAGGGCATCACAATGCCTTCTGATGCTGTCACTACTTTTTCTAGTCTCCACGTACAGAGAAGAAACAAAAGCTTGAGATGTAAGTGATGCGAGGTTTCACAGGAAGTAAGTCAAGAATCTGACCTTCGAACCCAGGTCTGTTTGGTTCTAAGATTTTTCTCTTCAACATTCCACTCTCCTTGCGGTGGTAGCTAGAACCTGAGAAAGTCCCCAGCAATCCTTGATCACTCTCTTGTGTAGACCCCATCCACACTGTGTCAGGATTGGTCAGCATGAAAGTGAGGGGGCGTGTCTTCTGCAGCCCAGGCATCAAAGACCTTGTAGCTTCTAGCTCTAGTGCTCACACTGGGGAACTAGTCACTGTATTGCAAGCATTCACAAGCAGCCCTATGAAGAGATCCATGTGGTGTGCAGCTGAGCCCCCTGCCAGCTACCAGCACTGGTCTGCCAGCCGTGCGACTGTGGATCCCGACCCGTAGCCAGACCCTTAGATGACAGCAGTCCCTGCTACATCTTGGCTGCACCTTCATGAGAGACCCAGAATCTAAAATCCCCCAGCTAAGAGGTGCTCAGAAACCATGAAAGAATACATGTTTATTTTTTGTTTTTAGTCACTACTTCTTAAATTAATTTGTTATGCAGCTCTACATGACTAATACAAAGCCTAAATTCTAGAAAGCTGGGATTTTGCTCTGAACTCTAGCTATGTCGAAGGAGGTACTTGTCAGGCTGTGACCCTCTGAAGGCCATGTTCCATTCCTGGTTTGCTGACGAACCCTGGAGTTGGGGAACAATTCCAGAATGTTCCCCATCCCTGAGCCACTTCCACAAAGGACAGAAATACTTTTCATCAATTATTCCCTTGCTCTAAAATGATCAGTGGCTCCTTAATGCTCACAAATGCTTCTCTCAAACCCCGAATCCATAGCCTGGCCTCTTCCCTCCTCTTCCCCACTTCATAGCCCTTCAGTCTCACTTCTCCTTGGTCCTCAGCTGGCCCTTCAAGCCTGGTCAGATTAAGGGGTTATATCTCTTCTTGCCCCACTTGCTTGCCCTGTTCTCTTCTTGTCAGCTGCAAATGAATGAACAAATACACACAGAGGACTGTTAAGTAGCAGGAGCTAATGACGAATGCTCCTACATGCGGTGTCTTCATTTACACAACAGTAATTTTTCAGAGAAGGAAGCTACAGTTCAATGACCTTCCCAAAGTCCCAGGGGAAGTAAGTGATGAAGTCAATACTGATAGTCAGGCCTGTCAACCCTGTGGCTATAAGTTCAGTGATTTTCCACTTCCCTGTATTGCGTTTGACTCACATTTCTATGGAATTTTACAGCTTCTAAAGCCCCTGCTTATTATAATTTTTATTGAGCTTTACAACAACCCAGCACGGTAGATGGAACAAGAATTGCTTTCCCCATTTCCCAGATGATAAACCCCAGCATGAGGAAGAGAACTTGCCCTCATGGGGCCCCGTGTCAAGAGATGTGATTCCAACTCTTTCCTCCACCTTCTCTTTGCACCTCTGTCTAAGCCTACCATGGATTTTTACATGTAATTGATGCCCAGTGCATCAATTTGCGGGCTGATCGATTTTTAATGTATTCTTTAGTTAATGGTGCAAAAGGAGGTCTAGTATCTGGAGAATTATTTTTGATGACAGAGACTAACTTAAAGAAGGACTCAGAAGGTGTCACAGCAGGGTGTGAGGGCAGATTTCAGAAGGACCTCTGTGGTAGAAAGGGCTGGTTGTAGTCACTGACTCTTGAACAAAGGAGGCCGTGGAATGAACAAGGCTGGGGTATCTCCAAGAATGACCCATTGCTACCTGGGTCTAAGGAAGTAGTGTTTATTCTTAGGTGAAGGGGTAAGGACAGAATGAGCTCTGGAGGATCCAGATAGCTCAACATCAGCATTGGTGTCTCTGATGCACCGTCATTGTTACCTGAGTTGCTGAAGCAGAGTCAAAGAGGAGCAAGACAGTTCCCCTCTGTTGGAAATTTCTTGTCCCCAATGTTCAGGACTTGAGCGGATGAAGAAGCTGTTCTTCAAAGAGGTCCTTTGAGGATAAAGTCATGCAGATTGAGGCTTCTTGGGTGTGTGAAGCCTCACAGGTCATCCTGCCCATTCTTAGATATCCTAAAATACTTCAGTAGGCACTCATAAATACTTGCTGAAGGATTTTGAATGAATGTTTCATAAATTGATAACTCTGGCTTGCTCCTGTCTCTGCAGGGTTCTAATAACATTTCGGCCTTTCCTGGAAACCCATTCTGACGCTGACTGTCCTTCACTGTTAGGGATTCCTTTTGCCCTCTAACCCCACTCCAATAAAATCCAGTGGACTGTTGTCCTGCCTTCTTTGCACATAGTTCATGACTGGTCTCCCCCGGGCTGTGACTTGGGTTCCTAAAACAACTTTACATTCAGATTTGGAACCTGTTCAGAATAAGAGATGCAGAAAGACTTGAGTGCAGCACACAATCCTTGTGCACTGGGCTCTCTGTAGCTAAGCCTCCCTTTTAGAGTCCACCCTGGGGCATGTGCGTGGATGAATGGTGGGGATGAGGCCATTACTCCCCAGATCACACTGTGGAGTGGCACTAGAGCCTTCATCTGGGAGCCGGGAGAAATGGGTGGATTCAGGATCCGTCACCCACTAGCCGGTGAGTGTGACCTTGAACAAGTTCGTCCCCACTCTAGGCCCTCACCATGAATGAGAGGGTTGGAGTCCTTCAATTTGTCATCTATTCAACAACCGTTTCTGAGTACCTCCTATGTGCCAGGCACTTTGATGACAGAGCAGTGAACGGAATTCAGTTTCTGCAATCACAGAGCATGAGTAAAGGGGGAGGCAGACCAAATAAAGCAGCAAGCAAGTAGGTAATAGTTGTCATATCAGATGAGATGGGCAGGGGATGGAGGTACATACAGCAAGTTAAGTGGGAGCAAGGGAAGGGGACTTGCCTTAGATAAGGTGGTCATGGGAGATGCCTCCCAAGTGGTGACATCTGAGCAGAGCCCTGAATGAGAGGAGGGGACAGGCCCTGTGAATCTGGAGTGGAGCCTAGGCAAAGGAACAGTAAGTGCAAAGGCCTTTAAGGAGAACCCAGCAAAGAGGCTAGGTGGGGAAAGAGGGCAGAGGAGTAGTCAGGGGCCAGGACAGGTCAAGGACACGAGATTGTATGCTGAGTGATTGGGGAAGCCATCAAGGCACAGAAAGCAAGGGATAGGCATGGTCTGACTTGTGTATTAAAAGCATAAATTGACCCTGGCTGGTGGTACTGTGGATAAAACACCAGCTTGTGAACCCAAAGGTTGCTGGTTTGATGCCCAGCCAGGGCACATAACCAGGTTGCAAGCCAGATCTCCAGCCAGGTCCGTACCTAGAGGTAGATGAAAGGAAACCGTGCGTTGATGTTTCCCTCCTCCTCTGCCTCTCTCCCTTCCCTTCTCTCTGAAAATAATAAATAAAATCTTAAAACAAAAAAGTGTAAGTTGATCCCAGTTTATATGAAATTGGGCTTCTCCCAGCCCGAGGCTAAGTGGATCTGGCTTGGTAAGGTAGGGGTGGGATAGTCCCAAAGTCAGGTCCTGCCCTAGAGGCAGACTTTGTGAGCAGTGCCAGCATGGCCTGATGGAATCTGCCTGCTCACGTCTTATCCTGTTGCTGATCTCAAGCCTCAGCTTAGCTCCAGACCTCACTGGTGGGCGGCAGCACAGGGCTCCCTGACAATCTAACCTGCACCCCCAAACCAAAGGCTATGGCAGTGCTAGGCTGGGGTGTAAGTTAGCCTAAGACTAATTTAGGGATTATGACAGGTTCTTTTCTCATTAGAAGAGTTCTTCCTCTTTTCCTGCCTCTTCCCTTGAACCTCCCCATTCCTTTTTAAAATTCATTCTTCTGTTCCTTTTCTTCCTTATCTGCCCATCCCCCAAGGATTGCCTATCATTTTGTAGAAGCCGGAAGCTCATCCCTTATTTTCTGAGCCCGAAGTCTCTCCCAATCACTCAGCTTGTAATGTGGGCTCCCTGGCTTGTAGAAAAACTAAGACACCAAATTTATGTCTCAGAACTAGAGAGTTGTAGATTCTGTATTATTAGAAGTCAGGGAGTGTGACTATTGTCCTACAGGGATACCTCTATTTTATTGTCTCCTGGGGGGTCCCAGAGAATCGCAGGCTGTGATAAGTGAGACCAAAGATGCAGGTCCACCCAAGGCTTTCTGGTAACAGAGAAGGGAGCACGGACCTTACTGCAGAGGTGGAAGGGCCGTTAGGGGAGCCTTCCTGGAAAGAGTATTTGAAATAGGTTTTGGAACATGAGTGGGATTAAAATGTTATTTTTCAATTATCGTTGATACACAATATTATTTTGTATTAGTTTCAGCCTACATCATATATTCTACAAAGGATTCCCACTGTGATTTTTCAGTACAGTTGACATTATGCATAGTTATTAGAATACTATTGACCATATTCCCTACACTATGCTTTACATCCCTATGACTATTTTGTAACTGCCAATTTGTATTTCTTAATCCCTTCACCTTTTTCACTCAGTCCCTCAACCCTTCTCCCCTCTGGCAACCATCAGCCTGTGCTTTTTGCATCTATCTGTTTCTATTTTGTTTGCTCAGGTATTTTGTTCATTAGTAGTATGAAAAGCAGTATGGAGATTCCTAAAAAAATTGAGCATGGAATCGCCTTATGATCCAGTGATTGCATTCCTGGGTATGTATTTGAAGAAACTAATTTGAAAGGACATATGAACCCTTATGTTCATTGCAGCATTACTTACAATGGCTGAGCTATGGAAGTGCCCCCATCAATAGATGAATGAATAAAAAACAAGTGGTACTTACAATGGAATATTACTCAGCCATAAAAATGAATACAATTTTTCCACTTGCAATAGCATGGCTTGACCTACTATGCTCTGTGAAATAAGTCAGTTAGGAAGACAGATACCATAGGAGTTCACTGACATGTGGAATCTAAAGTTGAATGGAATTTTTTCCCAGCAGAGATGTGGAAGTAGGGGTGAGGAAGGATGAAAACAACAGGGCTGGGAAAATCCCTGGTGTGATTTTGGGAAGTAATCAGTCAATCATCTAGATTAAATACCAAAAGGGATGTCTTACCTCAGTGGAAAAATCAGACACAATGGTTGTTTGACCCAATCCTGGAGTTTTTGTTATGTTTTTACGTAACTATCACTAAACAAACAGAATAAATACAGATAATTTTCAGGTAATAAAATGAGGTTAAATATTTATATTACATGCAGGTCAAGGGGTAAATAAAATGGGGGGAAAGACAAGGCGAAGGTTGGAGTCACTGCTGGGAATTTCCTGTTTAGACAGAATGGTGTCTGGTCCATTTATGATGCTTGATCCTAAGAAGAAGGAAAAAAAAAAAAAAAAAAAGATTGTGAAGTCTGGTTGAAAGGATGCAAAACACTCCACTCAACTGGAAAACCACCTCTTAAGTCTCCTATTCCTGTTTCCTAGAAATAATTCATTGCTAAGAGTGTTAAGTGAAGAAGGGACTTAAAGAGAAGAGATCCTGGTTCATAATAATACTCTCTGGTGTTTATGCCACACCTTTCTCCCAAGATGCTCAGAGCACTGTAGGGAAATGACATCATTCATTTTTCACAGCCTCATCTCTGCCTCCCTTGCCCCTAAACCTGCCTGACCTGGACTGAAAGAGGCAGCCCTGGGCACAGGATCTATGGTCTGCATGGAGCTCCAGTGGGATCTGTTTTGGTTTCCAGACCTCAGGTCCTAAGGCTTGGCTGTCTTAGCTCCTTTCTCTCAAGAACCCTAGACCACTGTCCACTTATCCACAGCGAGCACCTCATACTAGCCATACTAGACATCAAATGTTGTCTACCTTTTCTAAATGTTCCAAAAAAGAAAACACCATGGCCTTTGAAAGTGTTTCTGAGCCCCAGCAGAGCGAGGAAGCTCTTCTTGACACCTAATAACTCCCCTCCCTGAAGCGCAGCCTGTTCTTTTCAGTCTTGTTGGCAGTTGGCACAAAGAACAGGTATCTTGTCCCCACCGCTTCATCACCTGTGTGCAGATGTGCGATCAGTATTATTTCAGTGGATGAATGTGACCGGCACACTGCAAAACTTGTGAATAGTGTTTAAACACGCAGGTGCAAATACTGATTTTAGTAGTAAGATAAAACAAGAAGATGGGGATTAACATCTCTGCTTTACTCTTTAACAGCCACATCATCTTGAACACATACCTTTATTTTCTCTATCAGTGTTTTCTTAACTTAGAGGCAAAATAAGGCCTGCCTGCCTATTTCACAGGGCTGGATGGAATTGCATTAGTTAACATGCTTTCCAATATAATCAGATGATGTCCATGAAAGGACTTGCTGCTATTTCGTTTAAAACTTGGGGAGAAGTGTCTGTAGGCTTTAGCATCTTCAATGCTTATTACGTGAGTCTTGTCTAGATTTTAAATAGGAAGCAGAAGAATGCGAAGTGGAAGGAAAGAGAGAAATTTGGTAGGGCAATTTAGAGAGGTCATGAAAAAGATTCTTGAGCCTTAAAAATAAGGAGAAAGGTGAGTAGTATCCCAGGAGGAGAATAGAATTTCTTGTCAAAACAATAGTTGCAAAGGAAAATCATCCTGGTTTTTCACTGACCTGCAAAATCACCTCTTGGTCTCTCCCATGGAATTGCTTTCCCGTTATCTCCCTTGCTCATTACCCCTGTGCTTCCCTCTCCCTCTCTACTCCACATCCCTGTAAGAATTCTTGAGCCATTTTTACTACTTTTGCAATCACTTCCCTTGTACCTTGGAAAGAATCACCCATCGCTGGCCCTTGATAAAGCTGAGGATTAAGAGAATGGAACTAAGTTCCAACAGGTTCTCGGAGCTCAGGCCTCTCGCTGATGCCTTTCTCCAACCTGAGATTTCAGCATCCATCATTCTTGACAGTCGCTTGCATGGGGAGGCCTCTTCCAAGTCTGTAAGTCCCAGGTGCTTCCACAGGGCGGGCAGCTTGCCTGCAGCCTCTCAACAAGTCTAGATGTCTATCTTGTCATCTACGCCGCAACACACACAGCTACACGTAAACCAGATATTACCCATCAACCTGGAGTTGGTTATTCCAATAGCTCACCCCCATTCTGGTCATCATGGCACCAAAAATGAGATACCATAATTTCATACTATCTCACAGAGAAAGGGTACACTAATAGACAATATCAAAACTTCTAGACTCTCTCAGTTGAGAGAGTCCTAAACTGCTGATTCTTGTGGATCGGGAAACAACTAAAGATGTTGCCTCACTTCTTCTATTTCCAGTCAATGCTCCATTCAAATAATCTCAGGAAGAGGTGGGTATGGGATTTTTAAAAGAAGTTTCCACAGATGGAAACTTTGCAGTGTTCTCGGGTCACTTTGTTCAAATTCTTTGCATTCTGACATTTTGGCAAAGCTTTATAATTATTAGGACAGTTGGGTACTGGCAGCTAAGCATACGTTTCATTTTCTTTTTTTTTTTTTTCCTGATAATGCCATTTATTTCATATATCAGAGTTACCCCTTGATCTCAGTGAAGCCCTGCCTTGGTTCAACCAAGAGACGGATCCATGCCCCAAGTCTAGCCAAGCCAGTGACGTTCCTCTCCCGGGACTTAGGGGAAGTGAAGTGAGTGAGCCTGGAATGAGCTCCTTTCCTGCTCCACAAATATCCTGACCTGTTCTGCAGCTGGTCTTTCTAAACCTGGCCCCTCTGACCCACCAAGCCTCCTATGTTAGCTCCCTAAATAATCCCAAATCCCTAAGTGGGTTTGTTTCTGTTTGTGTGGTTTGGCTTTTCTTTTTTTTTTTTTCCTTCAGGACAGCCAGTGTTCATTTTGTTTGCTAACGAAAGACCTTAATTTAACTTCATTATAAAATTATTCCTTTTCTGAACAAGAATATGCCCAGTCATGGCCCCGACATACCATCCATTATTGGAATGAAAAAATTTGGATTTTCAGCCTCTGATCCTTTCCCCCATATTGAGATTCACAAATCCTAGCGGACTAGGTTTCTCCATGAATATGTACACAGCCACACTGCCTATCCCAAACCCACACAGACCTTCACAGATTTCTTGTAGCAGAATCTAGGCCCCCATCACTACCCCGAGTACGGGGGACTTAGCAGCAGTCCGTTTTCTTTGGGAGCTATGGTCTCGTGCGTCCTGTAGAGAGTAAACACCCCTCCCCATCCGACAAGGTGTGCTCAGTGTTGAGCGGGGAAAACTGAGGAAGCCTCCTAAGGCCAGCTTCAGGAAAGGGCTCCTCGAGGAGCCATTCTCCAGGTAGGAAGGGAGTTAGCCAGGCAAACGCGGGAGTGGAGTTAGCCCCTCAGCTCTCATTGCCTTCCTTGTAGGTTCATTGTCTGAAACGTCCTTAGTTCCTCCCAGAAGTCAGTGACATCCTGAGAGTGGTGCGCTCGTCTGTCTATCCACGTTGGTATCCCAGGAAGACAGCCTGGCTCACGGGAGGTGCTGAAACAGTTCTGTGTAAATGGGTTCGGAACGAGGGTCACCGCCTGAGGTGGCTGCCCAGGCCCTTCCTTCAGGAGAACCCAGTTCTCCAGGCCTCGGGGCCCCACTGGATGACCGTGTGCTATTTCAGGCTCTGGTCCCTCGCTCAGGAGACCCCTGTGTTCTCTCTTCCCTCCCTGCCTGACCGGCCTCTGTCATCTTTTGCAGCCTAGCCATCAGCCTTTCAGGGATCCCTCCTGTGCACAGCTCCTGGCCCTGATCTGCACCCCCCCGCCCCCCCTACAGGCTGCATTCCTGCCAAGGCTGCCAGATTTAGCAAATACAAATACAAGACATCTAGTAAAAACTTGGACTTCAGATAAACAACATTATTTTTGTTTTTTAGTGTAAGTATGCCTCGTGCAATATTTGGACCAACTTGCACTTTAAAATGATTCCTTGTTTATCTGAAATTCGGATTTTACTGGGTGTCCCGTGTTTTATCTGACAATTCTGCTCTCTGCACTGGGTTTTGGCCTCTGATTCTCCCTGTTTCTTCCCATTCGCATCACTGCAAAAGCATCTCTCCTGTTTCTTCTCCAAGTGCCATGACTTACTCGGATCTGTCCCTGAGGCCCTTGACTGCCACCTGTGAGGTCAGCCTCTGGGACCCTCAGCAGAACCAGACGGAGTCCACGTCACCGGTGGGTATACCTGATGCCTGTCTGCAGGCCTGTGACTGCTCAGGAACTCTAGGAATGAACAGTAGCTCCGTTGTTGAGATGGGGCAGGTCAGGTGACAAGACAATGGTGCCTGCTGCCACCACCACCACGACTGTGTGTATCTTAGGTTCAGGACACTCTACCGAGTGCTGCTTTAAATCATCTCATTTAATCCTCATAAGAACCTTATGAGGTAGGTAAACAGTAACCCCATTATACAGGTGATAAATATCCCCATTGTACAGATGAGGAAACCCTGCTTAGAAAGGTTTAATACTGGACCCAAGCAATACAGGGGAGACTCAGGGGTGGGTGGGAGCTCGTGCCCATCCTCCCCACGGCACCACCATGTCAATGCTGATGCTGCGCCAGGACAGGGCTGAGGAACATGGTGGGTGCACCTTGGTGCCACCCCATCCTATCTATACAACGGGTGAGCATTTTCTAGGCCGTGGCTCTAGATATGTAAATTCTTATTTTTGTCAGCCTTTCCCTTGCTGTCCCACCTCTTACACTCTTCATCCCCTCCCCTCCCTCAGTTATGACATTCCCAGTGGTTTCCCAAGCTCTGCAAAGACGTTTTGGAAGCCTCACCTGGAAAAGATCCTGCCTCACCAAGCCCCATAGAGACCTAGAGCCATGCCTGCTGGACGTGCTTCCTGAAGCTGTAGCTTGAGCAGGGTTTTGGCTTCTTCCTCAGCCTGACAGCAGCCTGACAGCCTGATGGAGCAGGTGGGCCGCTCCCTTGGTGGCTTGGATCCTGGCCTTGTTCTGTGGGCCTGGAGCCTTGGGCAGCCATCTAGGTCTTAATTGCGAGTACATCCACGTTTCACATTTTCAGCCTTTGCTAATTGCTGAGGCCGTTCGACCTGGAGCTCTGGTTTGACTCCCGCATCAATCCTGAGCACCTTTTCCTTCCCCCATTCCCCCGCCTCCACCTGGCCAGCAAGTGTAATCACAAGATCCTAGGGACAGCCTTAGAGTTGATGTCAGGCAGACATCGTCTGAGCTCATTTCTCATTTTCCAGATGAGGAAATAGAGGGCTAAGAAAGGTTAGAGATTTAATTGAGTGCAGGCATTAACAGTGATTTGTCTTATTTGGAAATAAGGCTTGAAAACATGAATCAAGCAACCCAGAGAGCATTCATCGGCTGGTGGGTTTGGGTTATTCTGATGACAGGCTGTAACACCAGTGGACAAGAGAGAAGACAGAGTTGAGTCTCATGAACATTCTGGCTTGACGATCAACCAGGTTCTGTATAGTAGGATAATTCAGGGTCTCTGTTCCATATGTGATTGGTCTTTTGAGAGAGGTTTGCTTATTAACTTTCTGAGGATCATTCTTAGAATGGGCTCTTTGGGGAACCAGGGAGCTGTGGTCAGATGGAGGTGGGAGGGTCCCCCGAAAGTGAGAATGCAGGAGGAATTTGCATGAGGGCTGGGGAGGGCATTGAGAAGGCCCTCAAAATCCCATCACACCCCCAGATTTTAGACACCTGCGTAAGCTGGGACTCAAACCCAGGCCTGAGGGGTTTTGTTATTGGCTAGTCTGTTTTCCAGTTAAGGCACGCTGCCCTAGCTTCGGCCAAGAGGGTCATGAAAAGTCATTGTCACCATCCTTCCACCTCTTCACCCCTCCAATCGGAGCAAGTCCATCATGACAGGACAGA
Source organism: Noctilio leporinus (assembly GCA_004026585.1). NCBI lineage: Eukaryota > Metazoa > Chordata > Mammalia > Chiroptera > Noctilionidae > Noctilio > Noctilio leporinus. Next base: position 86,903 of record PVIW01002315.1, read on the forward strand.
CCTCCCGGGAAGCAAATTCAGTCTTCTCCGGAACCCCAAGCTCTGGTTCAACATGCTTTGGAATTAGAAAGACCCCCAATCTTCTTTCTGTGCGGCAGTTTTCATTCTCTTCTTCTTTGAAAATGAAAATCCTAGCACGTAATGAAACAAATGCTGATGGAGCACTGACCATGTAACACTGTGCCAAATTAAAGGGGTACAGAGATGGACATGTCACATATTTATAAAACTCCAACTGTCCACAGGCTGCCAGGCCATGATGCAGGTTTCTGATTCAGCAGGTCACTTGGCAACACCGACTTTGTCACCCAAACACAGGACTTAGTTACAGCTGTGGGCCCCTGACAGGGTTTGATTACGTTAGGAGGGTACTATCCCCCTAGTTCCCTTCCTTCCAGAGGGCTGTCCTGGGGAGCGCAGTTAACGTTCAGATGCTAGTGAGCAGGGGAATAACTTCAAAGTCCAAGAGATTTCCTCCTCCCTCCTAACAATTCCCAGCCCGCTTGCTGATGAAAAAATCTCCTTCCTTCTGCTCAGAGATTTGCTGCTTATTAAAATGTAAATTCTGCTAAAAGAGGTCTCATTTATGCTCTGATCAGTTGTCACGATGTTTATGTAATTGGTGATGTAATAACCTCCTTTTCTAACTTTCCTACAATTATAAAAGTCATACCTAATCACTGTAGAAACTTTGGGACGCATAGGAAGGCATAAAATGAGGCAACAAAAATCAGACACATTCTTGTAACCCAGACACAATTGTGGGTGAGGTTTTGCTCTAGTTTCTAATAGGCATAGCACTTAGTTTACTGAAAAGCACAGTGGTGTGTGGAGCTCAAAGCAAAATTTCTGCACCAGGTGCTAAGCCAGTCACTGTCTCTGTGACTTTATACAAGTGACTACTCTCTGCCTCAGTAGCTACATCTGTAAAATGGGGATAGCCATGGTGCCTGATTTATAGGCTATAGTGATGATTCAGTGAGTTAACATTGGCCAAGTGCCTAGAGTGCTGGCTGGCTCACACAATGATAGGTGTTAGTCTTATCACAGATGCTGTTATTGTTTGTAGTTAGTTATTGTTATAGTGAAACCCCTGGGCTGCCTCAGGGGCTCTTGTCCTATGCTACCTGGAGGCCAACCATTGTGGTCTGCAACCCTACCCAATTCCAGCTCCCAAAACATTGATAACATTTAAAAACTTTTTGGGAGATGATGGAGACCTTTATATCACACCATGCAAAACAACAAAACAAACAAAACAAAAACAACCCAAAAAACAACCCCCCCAAAACCAAACCAAACCAAACCAAACCAAAACACCTCCCCTCATATACTTTCAAACTTCCGTGTGCTTTTCCAAAGCTTTCATCCTAGTGGGAATCATCTCATTTTCTCTTCTCCCTCTTTCTCAAGAAACTCCTCCTTGGCCTGTCCAGCCACCTGGCCCTTCAGTCCTGCCCGCATGCCCTGAGGCTCTCCTGGACTTAGGAAGCTAGCAGCAGCACCCAGAAGAACCCAAGAGCCAAGCTCCCACCAAGCACACCCACCCTGGGCCTCCTATGATCCAGTCATGTATGTATGGGTTTACACATGCGCACATATCCATGTCAATGCCCCTAGCTAGACCATCCCACCCCCAAACTAGAATTTGAAAACTTCATAGGCTGTTTGGTATCTTGCTTTTTTCACCTGCCCACTAGGTGAGCCCTGACAATTAAATGGGGGCACAGGCAGTAGACACCTTTTCAGGGATTCTTTTCTGGAGGAAGGTGTGTTTCGTGTTTTCATAGAGATGCAGCTTGAGGATGCAGGCACGTCAGCTTGTGTGCGCATGCTCACAGCTCCCGCACACCTGCCTCACTGTCCTGATTCCCTTCCGAATAAGCTCAAGACCATCGACGGCAATTCCTCTGACTGTCTTTCCTCTTCTACCCACCCGCCTGAAGATGGGTGCCCCTCAGGGTTCTCCGTAGGCCCCCCTTATCTCCTCTTCAACTATAGGGCCTTCAGTCACCACTCGCATGCCCAAGACTCCCCAAACTTCCCCTCTACCGACCTCTGCACTTGGCTGTCTCCCAAGCCCCAGTCAAGCTCAACCTGTCCAAAGCGGGATTCATCATTTCGGACCCAAACCTGCTCCCCCATCTAGGTCTCTGTTTCAACAAACGTCACCCTCTTTCATGTACTATTCAAGCCAGGGACGATCGTACAGTGTTCTTTCCCTTATTCAGCATCCAATCCGTGGAGTAAGTTTTTCATTGAATTTTATGCGTTCAATAAAAAAACCTACTAGGCTTTGTTTTGAAGTTGTGTCTATGATATCAAAATGCTTTTTTTATTCCCCCCTGAAAGAAATGTGGGGTATGGTAGATGGCAGCTGCTTGTTTGACTGTGTGTGTTTTCAGTATCAGGGAAGGAGACACTGTTGAGCGCTACCAAACCCACACCCCTTTCCCTCTTCCAACAGGATCCGGTTTTGTTCAGACGCTCACTCCATTCACCCCTACTTCAGAGGGTAATTCTGATTAGTCTGAGCCAGCAGCAGTTTTCAGCATGTGTTTCTGGGACCCTTCCATGGCATCTGGGAGGTCAAAACTATTTTCATACTAAACCATTGTTTGCCTTTCTCACTTCCATCCTTTTATGAGTATACACTGGCTTTTTCCAGAGGCTAACTGTCATGTGATATTCCAACGGACTGAGTGCAGAAGCAGGTATGAGACCCAGCTGTCTTCCATTAAGCCAGAAATGAAAGAGATTTGCAAGACTATGGAACAGTGCCAGGCTTCTCACTAAACTTTAAAAGGTAGTTATTTTTCTTTTCTTTTTTTAAATTTTATTGTTGTTGTATTACATCCATCCCTTTTTTTTTGCTCCCCTCTGTCCCCCTCAAAAGGTAGTTATTTTTCATCACAAATAGGTTATTTATGCTACCATACAATGTTTGCTATTGTTACTTGACAGTATATTGATAAATAATTAAAAATTTTTCTCCATATTAATGTACAATGCAATGCATAGCAACCGATATAGCCCACCTGAACAAAAGTTCTCTGGGGTCTTCAATAATTTTTTAGAATTTTAAAGGGGTTCCAAGATGGAAACGTTTGATAACCACTGGTCTGCTTTGGTAACAGCTCTTGGTTATGTAAGTGACCCAAATTAGTCCAATCAGATTAGATCATGGAAAGATTTATGGTCCATGTCTGGGAAAGAGATTTCCCTGCTTTCAGTGGAAGCTTTCAGTCTCCATAGCCACTGGTAGCCTTTTGCAACCATGAGGAAAAATACGAGTGCACTGGATAGCAGTTTGGAGGGGCAGAAAGACCACAGGACCTCGGGCTGTCATTAGGCTGCCAATGTGATCTTGCCTGAAGACACCCTCTGTCACCCAGTGACATGAGAAGATGAATCTTTTTATCGATGGATCCAGTTTGTGTTGGGTTTTCCGTTATCTGCCTTTGAAAACCCCGCTAACTGACATAACACTTGGGACATGAGGTGTTGGCATTCTCGTGTTGACCCCAGATGTTGGGAGGACGGCTTACTCTTCTCTGTGATCTATAACCCACCACATTAGACGACCTTCTAAGGTTTCTCCAAGCACAAGGAACCACCAAGAAAGAAAGGAGCCAACAGGAGGGAGCTGAGTTTGGGCCACACAAAAGCTTCACTGGGCAGCGTTTCTAGGGCAGAAAGTGAGAGACAGGTTAGAGATAGGAGTCCCATGGGATTCATAGTGCTGCTGTGCCCTTTGAGAGCCAAGCCCCTCCTGGCTCTACTCCACCTCGCTAGCTCTCTTCTTTGTAAACCAAACTGTCTGTGTGGGTGAACTGACTCATGGTGAAAGCTGGGAAAATTTGCTCTCCTGCTTGAGAAGTGGTGAGAAGCACCTGGGGCATTTGGGTGGCTGTCACCAGTATCTTATCCTGCCATGAGCCACTGTCCTAGTCTCTGTTTTGTCATTTTGTTCAGGACTTTCAAAGGCTCATGTAGATAAATTTGGGTGCTGTGGGTGGGGTACAAACATGGTAGAGAAATAACCCTTTGACTTTTTTAATTTTTTGCATTTTACCTTCTTGATTGTTTAAGTAGTGTTGCTACTTGCTTAAAATAAGTTTGGTGTCAAGGCCAATAATTGATGCCTGTCTTAACAGGATGGTCGGTCTCTATCCATGCCTGCCACCAGAAGTGGAAGAACCTATCCAGAGCTGACCATCCCTAACAGTAATTATGGTTAAACCAACTGAGAAAACTATGTTTCCCTGGGTGCTAAGGAGAAGACACGAGTTTTCTTATCATTTAGCAAGCACCAACAGCAGGACCAGCCCTGAGATTCAAAAAAATTCCTCCTGGACATTTGTCTTGAGAGTGAACTTCCCCATATTTCCTTGGGGTGCTGAAGTGACTATATGGAAATTGCAGGCTTCTTGGGTTGGACATCTCAAAGGGAGGTTGTAACAAAGCAAAAAAGCACTTGGCTGATTTTTACTTTCTTTTTGGTTGGTAGCAAAGTGGGATGAGAGGAAGCAGGAAAAGAGCTTAGGGACAAATTAGATTTTTCTTTAATAAATTGCAAGTAGGACACCAAGGTCTTTTTTGGTTAGAGAGACATCAAAGTGAGATGGAAGCTTTTTGCATTTTTTTTTCTTCTGTTTTTCTTAAACAAGAAGCTGCTACAAAGACACAAAGCACACTAAACTTGGGATAAGCCCTGGGGAGTCACTATGTCCAAGTTAGGATAATCAAAAATAATTCAATTTACTTAGTTCTGGAATAAAACCAAATCTGCATTCAGCACTATTTGAAACCAGTTAAAGGTCAGGGAATGGGATGCCCAGTTGCATTAAAATGTTTGTATCTAGTTATTCATGTTTTACTTTGTTCCCTAAATTACATACCTTCATTTTTACTTAAGAAAAAGGTAATTGATGTGACTAGCCATCATAGCATAATTTTTAATTGTAAAATAAGCATAAGAAATGAAAAAAAGCATTTCTAATCTTCTTGATTTACTTCTTCATTCTTATGGGTTCTCAAAGCCAAGGAAAGTGTCTGTTAGTGAATTAGAATAAGACCACAGGGTAATTACTTTCTGGGCTACCAACGCAACATGAGTTGTGTTCTGATGTAAGAATGCTGAAAAGTTGCCATAAAATTAAATCAGTTAGTATAATGAGGGGGCAAGAGAAGATTAAATTTATTTTCATCTGCTTTAACTTATTAATGTCTCAGGAGGGGAGGATTTCCCTGCTGTTGAGCTCCAGGTTTTAACCCATGAGCCCCTTCTGTCCTCATGATATACTTGGGACTTAATTTGTATCCAAAAGGCTGAGTCTTTTTGGTTGACTCAGAAAGAAGGTTTGAGGAATGAGTCAGTGAAAAAGTTAGTACACTGATTTGTTTGGAGACTCTATTACCTGCCAGGCATATTCTGTAGTTTGGGGATTCAGGACAAACCAGTTAACACTCTTGACCTCCAAAAGCATATGCTCTAATGGGAGAAAACAGATAATAAACACATAAACAAATAAATCAATAAAATGACTGATATGCAAAGATGACAAGATAGGGCAATGTTATAGAAAGTGATTTCCCAGCAGGTGGGTCAGCATAGGCAAAGGCCCTGGGGCAGGAACACTCTTGGCACACATGAGTGAGTCTAGGGCTGGAAGAAAACAGCACTATATTCATCTCCTCTTCCTTCACTACCTACTTCCTTGTGGCCTTGCAGCCAAAACCTTCTGAACTTTTCTCTGCCTGGAGAATGGGGAAGTTCACGCTCAAGAAAAATGCCCAGGAGGGATTTTTTTGAATTTCAGGGCTGGTCCTGCTGTTGATGCTTGCTAAATGATAAGGAAACTGGTGTCTTCTCCTTCTTAGCACCTCGGGAAACATAGTTCTCTCAGTTGGTTTAACCATAATTACACTGTTAGGGATGGTCAGCTCTGGATAGGTTCTTCCACTTCTGGTGGCAGGCAGGGAATCCGCTTCAGCCAATCATCTATTAAGAGGTATAGATAGCATGGGCTAACTGGGAGGGCTGGAGAAAACGATTCTAGGTGGAGCTTCCAGGAATGACTTCTCAATGCTCCCTGCAGAATTGGGCCCTCATGCACCCTTCTGCCTTTTCCCTGATTGGAAAATGGCCTGAGGATCAGGAGGCCGTGGCCATGGCTCCGGGCCTGCCTGCCTTAGCTTGTCTGTTCCAGTTAAACGGAGATGCCATTCTAGTCTTCCCTCCTTTTATAACTTGATTGCCAATCAAAGTCTTGAATGAATATGTCTGCTTCATACGTCCCAAGTTGCATCCCAAACTTTAACTGCTTGAGTGTCCGAGAAAGGTAATTTTGGAGGTTTCAGCCTGAGCAGTAGAAAAAAGTCTGCTAGAGCTGGAATGGGTGCTGACCAGGCAATCGACTGAACCTGCCACTCTGGTGACTAAGTTGGGTTCACATCATCTGCACTGAATATTGGGGCCCCCTCTGTGACTCTGGCAGCTTTCTCTCTGGCACACATGGTTGGGACAGCTGGGGAGCCACAAGCAATTTTCCTTTGCAAGACCCTGCTCCAGATTCCACGTCATGTGCCCCAAGGTGAGATCTGATCCAGGTTGGGCTGGTTTCACCTGATGGAGGGTTGGAGGTACCTGGAGCAAAGGTTCATCGTGAGAGCCGACATGGAGACTCCAGGCCCGAGCGTGGACAGGCCATGGTTGTTTTTGCTCATTTCCGACGCTGCAGTATCAACGCAGAGCTTGACATGTGGTAGGCGCCCACTAAATAGTTATTAAATACATAAATGAGTGGAAAAAAGACAATAGGGTGAGGAGCTGCCTGTGTGTTTAACAAATGCTAGTTAGTAATGCTTGAAATGTGCCAGGCACTATTCCAAGTGCTTCGCAAATATGAACTCATTTAATTCTTATAACAACTCTAGTGTGGGCTACGATTAATCCCGCTTTAAAACCAAGGTACAGAGAAGTCAGGTGACTTGCCCAAGGTCACAGAGATAAGAAGTGATGGGACAAGAGGTCCCCTGGACTGGGTTGCCCCAAACATCTTCTGTTGTTACAGGACTTACTGATTTGGCCCTTAGACACAGTCCTACATGCCTCCATGTGACACTGTGTACATGCGTACACTAAGAAGCAGTTTGCTGTTGCGAATATACGGAAATCCACCTGTCCTTATTCCCTCTCTTCTCTATGTTGCCTTCCAGCCTCTTCCAGTTCCCTCCAGACTATGCCTGCTCCTGCCTCCTTTCGTGTGTTCCTCTCTCATCCCCGCACTGCATTGGGTTTCACTGCAATTTTGGTTCCCAGGTGGGCCTCTTGGGTGCCCCCTCTGAGCCACCAGCAGGCCATACCTGCTTGAATGAGTCCCAACACAGCCTCGGAGTCTAGGGTGGCACCCACCATCCTCCTGGTTCGATCCAGAGGTGGAGACCTCTGGTTGCCCTGACCGTGGCAGCATCCCAGAGCTCTGGTTTCTCCTGGAAATGCTGGGGAGTCCACGACAGCGGCACAGAGCATCCTGTCTCTGACCGTTCACTGGGTCCAGCTGCCAACCTTCTCCTGGGCTGGTTTGTTTTCAGGTAATTGATGCCTCGCAAAGACAGAGATGGAGTGCTGTCAGAACTCTCCTGGCGGGGTATTCGCACATGCTCCGGAGAGCTGGCACTTCCAACAGGGGCAGCAAGGATTATTTGCAAAAGCAACAGACTCCACTGGCATCCTCACAGATAATGTGGGGTATGGGGAAAGCATCCTCTTTGCCAGCACAAACAAGTGGTGGGGGGGAGTGTGTGCTATTTCTTCAGAGTTCATTCCATCCATCCCCTGCCTCCAAGTGGATCAGCTGTTCCTAAGCTTAGATGGACCTCTTGAGGCACCTTCCTTCCACAGAGGCCCCTGGCATGGAAAGCAGCCCTTCTGAGAGCTAACTGCTGGCCCTCCTGCTTCAGGACTACTGGCTCTGTGCTCCGTGGAAACCTAACCAAGTGTGAACCATGCACGGATCACTGCCCACCCCGTGAGGGGATCGAGGTGCCCTGTGCTCAGGTTTGTAAAAGCTCCTCTGCGGACCAGTGGCTTCCGACCCTGTTAGCTCCAGACCTTCCTTTCTTTGAGCCATAAAACTGCATATCCTGCTTCATCCCTTTGGAGCGTAGTTTTTCTTCCCCTGGATTTTTTTTTTTCTCCCTTTGGTGTTTACATGAACTGGTTGAACTCATCACGTGGTGAGTCCATGTTTATACTTGCAGAAGCGCTGCCCAGGGAAGTTCTGTTTGTGCAAAGGTCACCCCATCTCTTGGGCTTGGCCGCAGCCCCATGCTGGGGTTTCAGCAGCAGTAGCTGAGCACACAGCAGGGCTGCCCTCCCCCCTCCCACTGTTCCCTCTGCCTCGCATTCCAGGCTCCTGGTCCCAGTGGCTCTGTGCCCTCTGGAAGAGGAGGAGTAGGGAGAGCAGGCAGACTCTTGGGCAGAGTGAGGCCATTTTCTTCCCTCCTTATCCTCAACCCAATTCAGAATTTCCCTAGGACTCATCCGTCTCCTTTCTTGGAACTTCCCTGTCTTCTACAGTCTTAGAGGTAGATTTGGGTTGGCAGTGTAGATGGTTGTGTTCCGAGATGGGCTCCTCTGGGACAAATCTCCCTTCTGTTGGGCTGGTGATACAGTCAATATTCTAGGCTGGTCTTGAGGACATGGATTCTGGAGCCAGCAGAACTGGGCTGGAATCATGTCTTTTGCCACGATGATCTTGGACAACACCGTTACAGCTCAGTTTCGTCACATTAAATGAGTATAATGAGTACTTACCCCTTAAGATTGTTAGGAGAATTAATTTAGTCCATGCATACAAAAATGTTTTAAATGATGATGATGATAACAATAATAACTGTGTGAGCAGTTAGAATTGGCAACTTTCCCCGATCCTTGCTTCCTCTATTAGAACAGTGTTTCTCAACTTTTTTCACTGTTATTCCCCTGAAGAGAGCCTTTTTAGACAAAAGACTTTCTTATTGTTTTCCTTCCTCCTCCTCCTCTACACACTTTGTATCTGTTCAGGTACTATGACTCTTTGGAGACTGTAAATCATGGTGACATCTAAGTTTTGTTTTTTGTCCCTCCCAAGAAACAATATTCATGATATTACCATCATGGAAAATACATGTATTAGACAAATGCTTTATTATCTGGGAGAATTTTGTGATTGGATGGAGAAGCAAGTAAGTGCCAGTGTAGCCACTTTCTGGGGCTGACTGTCCATAGGAAACAGCTCCAGGGAAACCGAATGCTTGTAGCACAATAATGAGCACCCGTTGGCTGTAAGAGTGGAGCCAGGGTCCTTAACCACTATGGTTTAAGTTGTACCGTGTTCCCTCTCTGCCCCATTAATGTTTGACTTTGAGAGAGCTTGTCCTGGTAGGGAGATCAGAGGACCCATCTTCACTTGTGTTTATGGGAGTGAAGCTTTCTTCTACTGGTGTCCTTCAGACTTGGTGATGACCAATGTGCTAATATGGGCCACATGGCGGCATCTATAGTCCTACATGAGACACTAAAACACAGGACTAATTTAGGGAGCTGAGACCTCTTTGTATGGAAAAGAAAGGAAGGTTCCTGAAGGACAGTAGCATTTCGGAGGCAGAGACTTACAGAGGTGGGTGTTCTTGGAATGATCTGCTTGCAAGTGGGTCAATTTAGGGAGGAGGCAAGGCCACCCTTATAGCTGTGCACACCAGGGCCTGCATGCTAAGCATCAAGACTGCTGGGATGGAAAGTAGGCCTCACTCGAAAGCAGGATGTACCTGGGTGCTGTGTGTTTGTGTGGGGGGAGGGGCAATCATGCAAAGAGTTGCAGAGCTGGATTGAAAACACAGCTCTGGTCTACCCCCTGTTACTTTGGGCAGGCCAGTGAGGCAGACTGAACCTCCCTGCCTTCATCAACAGAAGCAGGAGTTTTCAACATGATCTTTGAGGTCCTTTGCCAGCTATTTATATGTTAGAACTTTTAAAAAAAAACTAGGTGAAAGAATCATCAATTCCTTCTCCCGACAGTGTCTGTGTCTTACTTACCAACCATTTAGGCTCTCAACAGTGTCTTTCCAAATGAGGACTCTAGTTTTCCTGTGAGCTGGAGATGACAATGGCTTTTCTCTTTCACTTTGGCTTGGGCTTTTCTTGTAATGACTTTATCCTGCTTCATCCCCTCACTTCCCACTGCCTGCTCACCTTTAGTCACCAGAGTACCGTTCCATAAGCAGCTAGGTGAGGGGCCTGAGGATTCGGACACCGAAGGCTTAAGCTGAGGCAGAAATGAGTTCTCCAAAGAAAGTAGGGGGAGGGCACTGATCATAAATGGTATCAGTTGGTTCCCGAAACTTCCAATGATAGGTGCATAACCATGAAGGGCTTCTCCATTCTCCTCCTATCCCAAGCCTTTGGGCAACTAACCTTGGGAAAAAAGTACCTCCTTTTTTCTAAGCTGTGACTATTTATTTTGCTCTGTTTGGTCCTTTCACATCTTGAGTGTTCCCTGAGCTCTGCCGGCCACGGCAAACCTGACCCAAAGCCCACCTCATGGTGGGCTGCTCCATGAGGATCCCACAGAGCTGGGTCTTTTGTCTTTTTGGACCTGGCTGGAGGTGGCTGATGTCTTTTTGGAGGCTGGACAGAGAGGAAGGGTGGACTTCTCTCTTGGTCTTTGTACATCCCCCCTTCGATAGCCCAGAGAAGGGAGTGGAGTGGCAGGATGCAGCGCCCCCCACAAGCTAAGGTTGGCCGCTTCTCTGCTCCATCCTGTTGCACTTCCCCACCCCTGGACTGTCACCTCCCTGATGGCTATCCCCTCAACAAAGCAGTGTCTACTCCACCTAATGACAACCTTTGTTTAGCAAACACACTTGTGTTCCAGACATTGCATCTAACCCTTTTCTGGACAAGAATGTAGAGCTAAGTGCTGGCAGAAATAGGATATGCTAACCCTTGTTTATGTATTTATTTATTTCATTTTTCATTTTTAAAAAGGATTATATTTATTATTAGTTTTAGAGAGAGGGAGAAGGGAGGGAGGCAGAGAGGGAGAGTAACATCAGTGCATGGTTGCCTTTCACCTGCCTCCAGCTATGGACCTGGCTGGAGACCCGGCTTGCAACCTGGTTATGTGCCCTGGCTGGGAATCGAACCAGCGACCTTTGGATTAGAAGGTCGGTGCCTGCCTACTAAGCCATCAGCCAGGACCTAACCCATGTTTAAAGTTACATTTGTCAAAAGGTCCCTGATTCCATAAGAAAAGCAATTTTAAACATTAAATTTACCGGGGTTAACATTGCTTAATAATATTATATAAGTTTCTGGTGTACAATTTTAGGATACATCAGCTATACTTTGTATTATGTGCTCACCACCCAAAGTCAAGTCACTTATACATATTTGACCCCTTTCACCCTTTTCACCCTCCACCCCCCACTTCCCTCTAGCAACCATCATCCTGCTATCTGGGTGCATGAGCTTGTTTTATTTCTTCATGTGTTGTTAACGTGATGTTTTTAGGAGCCCCTCAATGCCACCTATTTAGAATATACCTAGTCTACAGAAAATGAGGAAGAGGGGCTGTGAAGGTTTAGGAGGTGGGAGTATCTATGTGAATATATTTGACAGAGGAAAACAGGGATCAAGGAAAGATTCATTAAGAACGATCACACACTAACCCCTTTGGTAAGGGGAGCCACAGTTCCTGCACCTCTTGGCATGTAGGGAGGACTGACCACAATTCACCTCGAGCAGAAAGATCCAGGGAACTGAAATCCATTTGGGAGTATAATTATCTTAACAGTCAGCACAATTTCCCTTAGACCTTCAGTTTTCTTGCTTTCCCTCTTATTTTACTTGGACTGTGTTGTATTTGGAAGTAGCCTTGCATGAGCTTAACATGGCAACACAGGGTTGTTTAGTCTTTGCGTTCTGTGGTAAATCACCTTGAGCCACTTTGACAATCAGAGCTCAACTTGGTCTCCATCTCACAAGAAAGCCTGAGGGGGAAGAACGTGGCAACATGGAAAAGTGCTTGCGGTATCATGTCAGGAAAAAGGAGACAGCCCAGGACCCCGGGAAGTGTGAGTTGGCTGACATTGTATTTATTTTAAAGGATATATAGGGGAAGAAACTAGAAGAAATACACCAAACTGCTACCCATGATGAAATTGTGGGTAAGTTCTTTTTCCTCTTCAATTTCCCCACAGTTTCAAAATGCACCCTTTCGCAGGGTGTAGGTGTTGGAGGTGCGATTAGGTTCAATTAGCCATACAGTTGTCATCTGCTCAGGGTCTGCTTTCTAGATTTAAGAAAGCTGGGTGGGAACCAGGCGTTCTTCTGAATAGAAGATCTGCGAGAGGTTTTCTGGTTTCATACTTATCTCCTTTGCCTCTGACTTTTCTCTAAGCAACCTGCACACACACACACACACACACACACACACACACTCCCTTCTGCCCCCAGCTACGTGCGCAGAGGACACGGACGTGTCTGTGGGAGGCATTACCCGCTGTTAAGGCTAGCCAGCTGGTCTCAGCCCTCTCTCCAGCCACTTGAGATGGTGGGAACTCAGCGGTTGCTGAGTTGGACGTGGGAGAATTGCAGAATCCACTGGTGAATTGCTCCTTTGTTTGCCTCCTAATCTCCTAATCCTGGGGAACAGAGGAAGGAGCTTTCCTGGGACTTGGGCTTGGTCTTCCAAATCCTTCTGCCTTGGACCCCGCCCCGAGGGTTGGGACTGGGGGAGGGCAGGTAGGAAGACACAGAGGAGAGGGTGGTGTCAAGGCTGTGAAGCATTTAACAATGGGCCACCCATCACCTTTCTCAAGGAGCTAGAGTTACACTAACCTCCTGCTAGGACCCCTGCCTTTTCTGGATCTACCCATAGCCCTGTCTCAGAAGCCTCCCTGGGGCTCCCCTCCCACTTCACCTGCCTTCCACCCCACAGCCAGACAGTGGCGGAGAGCCAGGTAGCCAAGACAGGCCTTCCTATGTGTGCGTACATCGGAAATTCCCCTCACTTACTGGCCAATCACCATGCCAATAATCAATTCCTCCCTCGGTCCCTGCCTGTTACAAGGGCTTGATTTCCTGTATTTATCTGCTTACAAAGCCCCATCCAAGAAGGCCAAAGCCATGGTCTAGTTCCTACAAAAACCGTTTAGCTTTGCTCAGGCCTGAGGCCATTGGCTGCTGCTTCCTTCAATTTGGCAGTGACTTTTGTTAATTTGTGCCGCCAGCTGCAATGATAACAATAGCTCATGTTCATTGAGCGCCTGACGTGTGTCAGACACTGTGTTAAGAGCATTATGGGTGTTAACTCATTCAGTCCTCATCTCCAGCTTGGAAATAAGGAACTTGACCAAGATCCTCAAGCTGGAAGACCACAGAGCCTCCTTAGAATGGAGCCCTGTGGCTCCAGACTTCACTTCCCTCCTGTGCTCCTGGGGTTACAGCTGCCCTGACAAAGGAGCAGAATGTGTAAAGGGGAGTCATTCCTGACACCTGGAGAGCTGTCACCACATATGGCAGAGAGGAAAGGAGCTTGCTGGCCACATTGGTAAGAAGGCACCATCTTGTAGAGGCCACATCTTTCATTTGCGTGTCCCCAGTTACTACCATGGTGCCAGGCCCAGAGCAGGCATGTTGCATTTTACTGAATGAACGGCTTGCTGAGCTGTTAAATGTGTCTGAGTCAGGAACAGCGCTTTACATTCTGCAGGGGCAGGAGCAGATATATCTAATATACTTTACACAAATGACGTCCTTTATGGCTCAAGCTGGTGTGGCTCATTTTGTTGGGTGTCATCCCGGAAAGCAAAAGATCACAGGTCCCAGTCAGGGCACATGTGAGGGTTTCAGGTTTGGTCCCCTGTTGGGGCACATGTGAGAGGCAGCGGATCAATGTTTCTCTCCTTCTTTTTCTCCCTCCCTTCCCCTCTCTCTAAAAACAAATAAATAAAATCTTTAAAAATAAGAGAGGCCCTTTTTGGGTGAAGTGGAACAAGGCAGTTATGTTCTGTTTGCTGTTTTTCCTATTCATCTTTACACCCACCTCTTCCTGCCTACCTTGCACATACACACATTCATTATCATAACTTACGGTTATTTTCTCAGATTCTGTCTTGGTGCTGATGTCTGACTCTCCTCTCCCTGGCCTGGTGACGTGGGCTTTTCCCAAGTGTTTTTTTGGAACTGTGGACTGATCCCTCTCCAGTAGCTGCTTAGGGGAACTCTGAGACAAGGCCGGGGGCTCACTACGCCTCTGTGGCTTTTGGCAAGTTGCTTGCCCTCTCTGAACCCCAAAAGGCAGCTGTTGCACCCTGGAGTTATGGAGGGCGTGTAGAAAAACTCCCCAAATCTAGGTTTTGAGAATGTTCTCTTGCAGCCTGCGGTGGCAAGCGAGGTGAACTCTTGGGTGGAGGGCTGGGCTGAGCCGGAATGTGAGGGGGCCGTGTTGATGGATGGACTTTGGTGAGGAACAGCGTGGGGAGTTGGAAGGCTGGTCAAATGGCTTTAAAAATGATTTCTTTTTGCCTTGTGCCAACTTGAACCATGCTAGCTGGATTCTGTGAGGAGACCGAGATTGCAGGTGATGCAGCTCATTCCCGTTTTAGCTGGCACGAAAGCAAACACATTGCCCTCCAATGGACACCAGCTCTGCCAGCTCCGCCAACTCCACGCTTCAGATGCTGACAACTGCTGTCCAGTGTGTCCAATGGCTGTGGCATGGGCCAGCAGGGCATTCTGGGTATTGACATGCAAATAAGTGGAGCAGAATGTTTGTGGGTGGGCAAAGAGAGGCCTATTTGCAGGTTTGGGGAGTGTTTTCTTTTTTGCCCCAGGGGAATAGTCAATCTCTCCTTAAAGCAGTGACCAAAGAGTAGGAGGGCGGTGGCAGGAAGAGGAGGTTCGGAGAAAGCAAAAGAGAAAAAGCAGGAGTGGGCAGTGGGAGACCAGCTGCCGGGACACAATGGCAGCTCGTGTTTCAGAGGCTGCTTGAGAAAGAACTGGGCCCGATCTTAGCTGCAGCCTCTGGGCTGCCCAGGCTGCTAGCCACGCAGGACACGCAGGACACGCAGGACATGCAGGACACGCAGGCTTCCTCCCCCAACTCGCTAACCCTCCCTTGTCAGGAGCCTGTTGGCCCCTGAACACAGAAGCAGCCCTTCTGTGAGGTACATCGGTCTCCCCTGCTCCCGGGTCCCGAGCTCAGCACGCTCTGCCTTCCCCTACATCAGCCCCATAGTTCAGGCTAGTCAGCACCCTGCCCTCAAGCAATGGCCAGTCCATGGATGGACAGATGTCAAGTCTTCTCTGCGCATTCTGGGGACCCGCTGCCTGCAGACAGAAACGGCTCCTGCCATCTCCTCATTGCCCCAAATATTACTTTAAAATCAGCCATTGATTGAGCACTGTGTAAGTTAGGGTAGGTTCACCGTTTCAGTATCCAGATCGTGATGGCTTCCCACGGGAAGCATTGACTTCTTGCTCTCATCTCCAAGCGGGGAGGGTGGAGGTAGGGGTTGGGGTAGGGGATCCCTGTTCTATGGAGTCATTCATCCATTTGGTGGCTCTTTTTGTCTATAGCTCTAAGTCCTCCATGGAGCCTCCTGGCCACATAGTGTCAGAGGTGAGGGGAAGAAGAGACCGTGCAGGACCTCACAGGAAGATTTTCATGATTAGGGTCCATACGTGGTGTTCAATGCTCCCCTCTGCCCCCAACATGAGTATCAGGCTAGAAATATAATCTGGAGGTCAAGGCCAATGGTTTGCAGTCTCTGCCACCAACACCCGTGTTGGAGAGCACCGTCTTCGACATTGGGAAGGTTTCAGCTGGAAGCGAAGGCCCACCACTGTCTGTGCTCAGAGCTTTGGAGGAGTAATTGACCCCTGGAGTTCAGGGAGGAGGAAGGTGTTCAAACCAAGTTCATTCTCACATCAGAGCTGTGTGATTCCGGCTGGTTGCTTACTCTCTGGGCCTTTTTTATTTTTACTGGTTTTTTTTTCCCCCCCAATTTGTAAAGTGAGGCTAATAAGACTCACTAAGATACAGATAAAAAATAATTATGTACTTAGGTCCTTAGCCCAGAGCTGAACCCATAAGATCTTGGCAAATATCATCTGTTACTGTTACTAGTACTTAGAGTCATTATGGTTGTTGCTTCATAGTAAATCCTGTGCTAGGAACTGGGGACGAAAGTTAGAAAGTGTCCCCTGCTCCCAGGGGTCTTCCCGTTTTTTAGAGGAGATAGCATGCCAAACATTAATTTCAGTGTGGGGTATTCCTCGGTGGAGGGCCAAGAACCTCATCTTAGTGATTCGAGGGAATTGGCGACCCCTGAGCTGCAGCTGGAGGAGGAGTCTTGAGTGATGGAGAAGTGGGAAGCGGACAGTCGGGTCTGGGGCTTAGGAGGTGGGCAGGACAATGAGAATGAAGGCACAGGGGGAGGCAATGCCCAGCAGATCAAGCCGGGTGATGGAGGAGAGCCCAGCGACACCCCTGGAGAGAGACTGGGCCACAGTAAACATAAAGGGTTGGTTAGTTGGAGCCAGATCAGGAAAACAAAACAAAGCAAAACAAAACTTGACATTGGCCTGTACAGTAATCAGGCCTCTTTGGCAGCCTCTGGTCTTGCCTTGTGTTTGTCCTGCATATTATCACTTTCAAAACTCACAGATCATGCTTCTCGTGTGGAGGAGATGTCCAAAGAGGGCACATCACTTCCCATACAACAAAACACCCACTGTAAACCATCTGCACCTTCCCTCTGGTGGCTTCCATATTCATTTTCTCTACTTTTATGCAAACTTTCCCTTTCATTTCTACTTCCCTGCCTCAAGCGGGTCCAAGCCTTCTCCAGCCACTCAGGACTCCTAGACATTACCCTGGGGCCTATCTGCCTCTTACAAAGAGCAACTCATGCTTATTTGCCTTATTAGGCATACCCATGTCTTACCCCCTTTCTGTGAAGCAAGGGGCTTCTTACCCTTACCCTGGGGGATAAGTAAGTGGGGTTTGCCTCCCAGTCAAACAGATGAATTGAGCCTCAACCCCGTGGAAGACGTAATTAATCACATCACGTGGTGTGTGATGGTCATTGGTACCTTTGCAGCACATGGGGTGGAGTTAATCTTCTCTACCCACTGGAATCCAGTCGTGGCCAATGACTTACTTTGGCTAATGGAATATGAGAGGACATGATGGGTCTCACTTCTGCTTAGAGGCTTTTGGAGCTACCGTGGGCTTCATACTCACCATGCACTGTGCCCCTAACAGTGGTAATGTTTGAGATGATGGTAGCCTCAGTTCTCTTGGACCAGGTCCTGGAAGGAGGGGACATGGAGCATTGCAGATTCCCTGAGGTATGAAACAAACCTGTGTTGTTTTAAGACTCTGAGATTCGGGAGTTATTTTTCACAGAGCATAACCCGCTGGTCTGTCCTGACTGATTAAACCTGGTGATTGGCTTGGATCCATCATAGACACATGCTGTCTACCCTCAGAGGGTAAAATCCTAGGTTGCCATGTCCGTGAAATGCTTTCTGAGGAGAAGAAGGCAGACTAGAGGAGGGTGACAGCGAGAAGCATCCCCAATTCAACAGAGAAAAGCCCCTAATGTGTGCTTCAGATCACTTTGGGTTTGCTGACAGAGGAAACAAGGTCATGGGCAGCTGAGAATGGGCTGTGCTCCAAAGACCTCAACCTGAGGCCTTTGCCTTCTCTCTGTTTATTTCCTGCATTCCTGCTCTGTCTGCACAATCTCTCTGAAGCTATTTAACTATGTCAAGCAACTTTACTAGGATGTGAAGCCAGATTAGAAACAAACTTTATGTAGGTAGATGGTGTGTTAGGTTAGATCTTACGTGCTTGGTGAGAGACTGGGGAGAGGATGGGGATGGGGAACAGGGAAAGAAAGACACCAATGGGCAGAGAAGCATCTTGCAGGGGTAGGTGATCATGTGAGGTACACAGTGAAAGGGATAACGTGGGAATATGATTAACTCAACCTTTAGTATCCCAGAACTCTCTAAAGAGATGATAAATTACATCCAGTTTCAGCTGGTCTCAGTGTTCATTCATTCATTCAAATTAATGCCTAATAAGAGTTTCTGGCACGATGCATTCAAAGACAATCAAGACATGGCCTGAGACCTCCAGAAACTCCTTGACAGATACATAAATTCTTGATTAAAACACAGGGGATTAGGACTACAGGTATCCACAACCAAGTGGGCATAAAATGGTTAAATAGCTAAGCTCCCAATTGCTATGGGTCCTGAGGACTGAACAGCTGATCCATTTCTCTGCAAGTCTCCAAGAAGAACCTTCCCTTCCCTGCGAAGAGCAATTTGAGATGATCCTCCCAGCCTGGCACCAAGGACACTGGGAGTCTGAGATCTTAATTCTCAGATTAGAGAGAAAACCCCTGTGCTGCACAAGCAGGTCCAGGCTTTGTGCACAATTTGTTACTAAGGCAGGGTTTGTTTTTTAAACAATTTTAACGAACAGCGATATAAGCATCAGTGGGAACTAAAGACTCAGAGGAAGCTGTAGGACGCACAGGTCAGGGTGGAGGAACGGTGAGCATCTCTCGGAGGACAGGCCAAGAGCGGACAGCATGTTCCCTAAAGTTCACAGGCGGGGAGACTGGCAGACGGTGTGAGAACACCCTCTGCAGCCTCGTGGTGGCGTTGGTTAAGGTAAAGTTGCCTTTCTAGTAAAATGCGCGCAGAACTTACTGCAGAGTTTGGCTCTGCCTGCTTCATCATCCTTTCAGTGCCTTCCAAAGCTAAGAGTTCAAGAGTTTCAGGTTATTGTTTTCAGACTGAGAGCCTGCCCTGACAGTCAGGCAAGATTCTGACTCTTAGAGTCATAGCCCCATGTGAAGTGCCCAGCTTGCCTGGGCCTGAGAGGGTTGTAGCTGGCGCAGGGCCTGGTGCGCAGCATCAGGAGTAAGTCTGAGAAGGGGCTGGTTTTCTCTTAGGGGTGGTCAAGGAAGGTCCCCCAGAAAACAAGGTTTGGGGTGTATTTTCTGGATGACCATGGGTGTTTCAGGCAGAAGGAATTGCTGTCGGAAAGGCAGGGGAGGATGACCAGCCTGGGAAAGTCAGGGAGCTGTGGTAGATGAGAATGACTACGGCATCGTGTGCGAAGGCCGAAGGCTTATTTTATCATTTCAAGATAACAAGCAGTCTCATCAAACGATCATGACTTGGCAATGCCAGTCTGCTTTTCTCCAGGGAGGTCAGCTTAATTTTCACCACAGTCATGGGATATCTATTCTCAATGTTCTAAATATAGCCTTCGGTTTTAGGGTGAAACTGCCTTACAGTCAGCCACTCACTGATTCCTTCCAACCCGGATCCTATTCCTTCTCAGCATCTCTTTAGTAAGACTTTCTTCATCGAGCCTTGGCTCTTCTGAGCCACCCGAATGCTGATCATAAGTGTTGGTGTCATCTATCGGCAACCTCTTTTCCTTCCTTAGTAGAACCTAAACCGAAGGGTGCATCTGACAATAAATGTATTTGAGATGCAATGAGTTATTTTTAGTGGGTTGATGTCTCCTCCAAACCCAATGAAGCAACATCATCTTCAGGTTTTGTTTTTTTTTTAAATTATTTATAGAGAGAAGGGCAAGAAGGGGGGAAGAAAGGGAGAGAAACATCAGTGTATGGTTGCCTTTCACCTGCCTCCAGCTACCTGGCTGGAGACCTGGCTTGCAACCTGGTTATGTGCCCTGGCTGGGAATCGAACCACCGACTTTTGGGTTCTCAGGCCAACACATATTGACTGAGGCACCAGCCAGGGCTCCATCTTCAGGTTTTGATTTGATTTGATTTGATTTTCTAGTTTCCTTTCGTTTGTATTCTTGCTATGACAGTTTTCAGCTTAACTGGACTTCAGTTAGCTACTTGTCAATACTCATGAAATTGGCATGCTGAAGTCTCATTTTACTTTTGATTCCTTTTGCTTCATAGTGAGTTATAGATTAGGATTCAATATGTAATAATTTTTAAGAAGGTAGTTTGAAGTAGTGAAATATCAGAAACAGGCTATATAACCAACAATAAGGGATAAGCTTATATATTATGATATACTCATATGATAGAATACTATCTACCATGAAAATTATATTGGTAAATATCTACATAAATGACAGGAGAAAATGTTCATGTCTTATTACAATATCAAGAAAGCAGATTAGGTACATGTTTCTGCTAATGTTAAAATAGTTACATACAGATAAATGTACAATATATGTTTTATTTGTGCTTTTTCTCTGTTTTCTAAATAAATACACTGAACTGGTACTGCTTTTATAAAAAACGTGTTAAATGCACTACACGTATTTGAAGGGTGGAAAATTATTTGCCATGACTTTGTAGGATCAGGCAAGACTTCTTCAATTTTTACTGCAATTTTGCAGCCCTAACAACAGAAACGAAGAGTCTTTGCAGACTGTTTCCTGAAGTAAGGCCACTCGCTGTAACAGAAGGAAAGCTAACATGATGCTGAGTTTCGTCAAAGTGAAATAAGACAGTCAGAAAAAGAAAAGTACCATATGATCTCACTTCTATGTGGACTCTAATGAACAAAATAAACTTATGAACAGGATAGAAACAGAGGCAGGGACGTATGGAGCAGACTGACAGGTGTCAGAGGAGAAGGAGGAACTTGATTTAAAAAGGTGAATGGGTTAGACAAAGAACATATGGGCATAACTCATAGGTACAGACAATGGTGTGCAGATGGCCAGAGGAAAGGAGTGGAGTGGGTGGGGGTGGACACAGTCAGGGATAGTGGGGACATCTGTAAAAATGTCAACAATAAAAGTTTAAAAAAATAAATAAAAGACAAATGCAGCAAATAGTGAATTGTAACTCTGAAATCCAGGTAATGTTACATGTCAACATGAAGCATTCTGTACAAAAATTAACAAAAAGAAAAAGGAATTGAAAGCAGAAGTCAGTGCTCTGTCCGCCTCATACAAATGGTGGTGCCAACGCAGTACCTGCTGGGTCTCCAATAAAAATAATAGAGAGGCTCACCTCCTGGTGCAGCTCATGGAAGACATTTGTCTGCATTTACAGAGGGTTCCTTGTGCCAAAATATGGAGACTGAGGAGTATCTGTTTAGTATCCATGGTTGGAATAGGCTAAACATGGATCATACTCAATTCCTTCTCCACGAGAAGGAGAGAACATGCCTAGAAGCATGAAATGAGTACTTTTAGAAAAGAATTTAAAGGACACAAACTTTACAGAAGCATTAATACCTTCTATAGAGTGTTACCTTCCAAAGGTGGTACAGGTGGGTGACACAAAAGCTTAAGTCAAGTTGGTTGAGTTGAGAGTTTATCCCTAACCAGGTTGTTTCCAACCTTTCCGTACTTGTAGTGTAACATTGGAAACACACTTGACATAATAAAGGAACTCAAGATAGCCCTTAATGGGCCATCAATTATTACAATGAAATCAACCATTGCAATCTAATAATGTCTTAGAATTGATAAAAGGATCCGGTTTCCCTTTAATTCCATGAGTTCCTTTCAATGCTGTGGTCCTGAGTTATTCTGACACTCTCTTCCATCCTCTCCGGTAGATCTCCCGTCTTCCACTGAGCACATGCTCCTTCTCTGAAATTCAACTCTGCTCCTGTTATGGGCTGAATGTTTGTGTTCACCCCAAAGGTATAGGTTGAAGCCCTCACCTCCGATGTAGTGGTATTTGGAGGTGGGGACCTGAGAAGGTCATTAGGTTTAGATGAGGTCAGAGAGCTCACAGCACTGGGCTACATGCACCTTTGGTCTGACCTGGGGTGACACCTCTTATGCTTTTGCAGACCAAATATTTGTAAAACCAATGAGTGAGATATTCTTGGTGTTTCAGAGGTCTCATTGTCAGTAGGATATTTTCTTTGGTTGTATCTCTGGAGAACTCTGGGGCTGTGACATTCCATCCATTCTTTCCTAGCTCCACCGCTCAACCCTCTGCATAAAATGAGAAAATGGGAGGGTGAGGAATGTCACGTTCAGGTGAGAGAGGACTTTGGGGAGACCACTAATTAGAGGGGCCTTGCAGGTTAGACTGGCTTAGTCTTGGCCACATGACAAAGCCAAACTAGATGCCAAAACATTGGGTCAAATGAAAAGTGTATGTGTGTGTGTGTGTGTGTGTGTGTGTGTGTGTGTGTAGTTTCATAGGTACAAATTTGCATCTTAGGTTGTATATTGCTACCCTCACAGATTAAACTTTCCAGACTATGGTCCTCACAGAATTATGACCGTCCTAATGGAGAGTGCGTCTGTTGTGTGTGCTTGTGGGTGGGTGAGGATGGAATGCATGGAGCAGTTGAAAAATTTCCTTGGCTGATTTTGATTCATGCCTCATGTGAGAATTACTCATTTAGGGAACTGTCACCTCACTTTTGCTTCCTCAGGAAAGAGTCATTTTGCTATCACTACTTTAGATGGCCTTCATACGCATTGTGGCCTCATCACTTTCTGAGGTCATTATCAGAGGGAACCTAGCCCTGTTTATTACTATGCTAATGAGTCAGTCAGCAGTTGCCTGATTTTGCAGAGCAGTCTCTGGCTTTAAGAGAGACAGGCAAACATGGGTTTCCCTTAATTAAGTGCTAAATCCCCAAGGATAAACAAGACCCAAATTCTAAAGCTTCTTTAAGTTTTTCTCATGGGTTAGGCTGAGCTGAGGTTTGGGTTTGCTGGATGGAGGCTCCTAGAGTCCTGGAGGCTAGAGGTGCAGCCTGGGAGGGATAAGACCCAGAGGAGCTGGTGGAAAGGGGAGTGGGGTCCCTTGGGAGAGCCTGTTGGGAAAGAAGAGGCCTGCACCTATGGCTGATCAGAAAATGTGTAGATGATGCAGAAAGGAAGATTAGGGGTCTTGAACCAAGCAACCAAGCATGAGAGAAGTCTCTAGTTGTCTCTCCTGTTCATCACAGAAGCCGGAGGACTCTTCAGGAGCAGGGTGGTACACCCTGAAGGCTCAATCCCATGTAGAGGCCACTTGGTATATTAGCTTTCTATTTGCTTTGACAACAAGTTAGCCCCAACTGGGAGGTTCATTGCAACATGAATTTATTATTTAACAGTTCTGGAGCCAGAGGTTTAATACAGGATTTTCTGGCCTGCAGAGACTAGCACTGCTTCCTTTGCAGCTTCTAGGAGCCACCTGTGTTCCTTGACTCAGAGTTGCCTCCCCCCATCTTCAAAACTAGCAGTATCGACTCTTTTGGGGCCTTTCTTCCACTGTCATATCTTCCTCTGCCTCTGCCCTTTGTCTCCCTCTTCTACTTTTAAGGACCCTGTGGTTACACGCGGCCCACCTGGATCATCCAGAATGCCCTTCCATCTCAAAGTCAGCTGATGAGCAAACTTCTTTCTTTCCTGCTTTATTAATTAATTTATTGTTATATGACAATTGTTTTACTTTCCCCCACATTGTTCTCCCCTGCCTCAACTGCCCTGTCCCCTCCCCCACAGTCAATCCCCACCTTGGGGTCCATGTCCGCGGGTCTTTCACATTAGCTCCTTGGCTAAACCCTTCTCCATCTCCCTCCGCTTCTCCCCTCCCTTCTCTCCTCGGGTCACCATCGTTTACGCAAACTTCTACCTGCAACTTTCATTCCTCTTTACCATGTAACTATTGTGTTCACAGATTCTGGGGGTTAAAGTGTGGGCATGTTTTGTTTTTGAGGGGGGAGGTCATTATTTTGCTCACCCGGTTTTGTTCCTGTGCCCCTTCATTATCCAGAGTAGTCATGAGGTGTGTGTTTTGGCAGCAACTCAGCTCTACGAATTGAGGTTTCCAAGGTGCTTCCTGCTACTTCTGGCTTCTTCTGCTGTTTACCTCCCTGCCCAGAACACTCCTAGAAATGTGGAAGGAGTAGTTTTAGAGGAGAATTTTAGAAAGCGCACTACTAAACATGCAATGATCATACGACCCAGCAATTGACTCCTGGACCTTTACTCCAGATAAATGAAGGCTTGTCTTCACATAAAAATGAAGGTTTATAGCAACTTTATTTGTAAAAGCCCCAAATTGGAAACAACCCAGGTGTCCTTCAACCGGTGAATGTTTTAACACCCTGTGCTACATTAGTACCATGAAATACTACTTAGCAACAAAAAAGAGCGAGCTGCTGATAATACAACTACTTGGACCAGTTTCTAGGGAGTCACGTGGATTGAAAGATGGCAGTCTCAGAAGATTACATGCTGTGAGGTGCCATTTACATAACGTTTTTGAAAGACAAATTATATGAGTAGAAATAGAGAGCAGATTGGTGGTGGCCAGGGGTTAGGGAGGGGGTTGGGTGGGAGGAGGTGGGTTGGGCTACAGAGGGCCAGGTGAGGGATTCTGGTTGGGATGGGAATGTTCTGTCTGTATCCTGACCCTGTGTGTATATATATTAATATGGATATCCTAGTTGTGATTTTGTGCCGCAGTTTTGCAAGATGTTACCCTGGGGGA
Source organism: Noctilio leporinus (assembly GCA_004026585.1). Classification (NCBI taxonomy): domain Eukaryota; kingdom Metazoa; phylum Chordata; class Mammalia; order Chiroptera; family Noctilionidae; genus Noctilio; species Noctilio leporinus. Next base: position 111,440 of record PVIW01002315.1, read on the forward strand.
ATTGAGAAAATACAAGGGATCTCTCTATATTATTTCTTACAACTGCGTGTGAACACAGTTATCTCAAAATAGAAAGCTTAATTAAAACAAAACAAAACAAAAACAAAACCAGCCCTGGCTGGTGTGGTGGTTCAGCTGGTTGAAGCCCGTCCCACAGGCTGAAAGGTGGTGGATTCCGTTCCGGGCAGGGCACACACCCAGGCTGTGGGTTCGCTCCCCACTTGGACGGTGCTGGCGAAGACAATCAGCCGCTGTCTCTCTCCCCCTCTCCCTTCCTCTCTCTCCAAAGCCAATGAAAAAACAATGTCCTCGAGTGAGGATAAATTTTTTAAATAATAGGAAAACAAAGCCTTTGACCTATAGAGCCAGCCACAGGCTGGGAGCAGCTGCTACCTTCTGAGGCGGAACAGGGGTGGGGTGTGTGTGTGTGTGTGTGTGTGTGCGCGCGCGCGCGCGCACTGGCACACGTGTGGAGGGTGGGGGTGAAGGGGTGTCTAAATTGCTTCCTGTGTGCGTGGTGGGCAGCTGGTGGGTTGAGGGAATGTCTCTAACTCAACTTGTGTCACTTTGGAAACATTCCTTTTCCTCAATTTTTTAAAAAAGATTTTATTTATTATTTTTAGAGGGAGGGGAAGGGAGAGAGGCAGAGAGGGAGAGAGACGTCAATGTCTGGTTGCCTTTCACCTGCCTCCAGCTACAGATCTGGCTGGAGACCTGGCTTGCAACCTGGTGATGTGCCCTGGCTGCAGAATTGAACCAGTGACCCTTGGGTTCACAGGCCTACGCCTTATCCACTGTGCCACCAGCCAGGGTCAATTTTGAATAAGGGCAGCTAATTCATTTCCTCCAATGCCAACAACTTATTGTCCTACACAGCACCAAGTATATGGGGTCACGGAGGCCTTTAATGAAAGAGAAGGCACATCCATAGGTAAGGTGTCACCTCCTCTGTCTCCTCACCCTCTCTTCTTCCATAGGCTTCTCACATCTGCCAGGTAGAAGGTGCCTGGGTGCTGAGGCCTGGTGAAGGAGATTGGAAGGGGGCTGGGAAGGTGGGGTTCCCTGGGTCCCCCTCTCCTCCTTCCCCGTGGACCAGACAAAGCCACGTGCAGGCTGCGGGAGGGGCAGCCGCAGGAGAGCTGGGTCAGCAGCACAAGGCTGCTCCGGCTGCCTCCGGCTTGGCTTTGCTCAAGGCAAGAGCTGTCAACTCTGCCCTTTTGAAAATGAGCAACAAAGGGGAAAAGAAAAGAAAAGAGAAAGGGAAGTAGGGGGAGCCCAGGGTGGGAGTGGGGGAGGCCAGGGCTGAGAGAACAGGTGGGGACTATTTAAACAGAAGGCCTGACTCAGCCGTTTCCTTTCACTGAATTTCCAAAGGACTGTTTGTTTGAGTCCCCCAGGCGGTGACAGGAGGGAGGCTGGGGGCCCATCCCTGGGGAGAGAAGGAGCCAGGGCTTGGGGTGGGGGTGGGGGTGGGGGTGGGAAGCGGGCCTCATCTAGGCTGGGTTAGGGGTTCTGTTTGCCTTGCTTTCTGGTCTGAGCTCCAGAGTAACTTTTGTTAAAAGGTTTTCACTTAGGGAATCTGTGGGCCCTGCCGAGGCTGGGGAAGTGAGGACGAGAAGCTTCTTAGGGAAGAACTAGGACTGCTCCCACCCCTAAGATGGAGAAGAGAAAAGAAATGCCTCAAGGTGGAGATTCTAGGTATTGATCTAGAAAATGTGTAGATGAGAAAAATGATCAAGGGTGGGAAAAACAGAATTCTCAAGCTCTTTTTGGCTATTGAAAGATACCAGACAGCTACTTCTCTTCCAGAAGAATGCTTGCACTTTCTGAGCCCTTAGTTCCACAATTATATTCATCAATATGGGGGAGCTTGGGAATCACAATTAGATCCTGACAAATGACACCTCCTACAGGAAGGTCTCCAGGTCACCTTAAGGGGAATTACATTTGTATTCGGTCACTTTAAACTCTCTTTCTCGTAACGAATTCACTCAGGGCTTGCACACGTAACCCTGGAGATAGGATACCTAGTCTGCAGCAGAGAAGCGCAATTTGTAAAGGCAGGGAGGTGTGCTTTTGTTTAAGCAAGCATTTTGATAGCCAACTGCTTTCAAAAGGTTCAGCTTTATTGGTCCACCATCAATGGCTATGAATAAAAGGAGTGGTTTTAGGGTTTGATGTATTTTCCCCTGGGAGTCAGGCTCCTCCTGAATTCAAGCTTGAAATACATGTGGTGGAGCAGAGAACGCTTCACTGGAACCAACAGATAATTAGCATTAAAGGAGAAGCATTAACAGTGCTCTCATTTGTCTATTTGCACATTCACCTTCACCCCCACGCAGCCTACAAGACTGCAGCCTCGCTAATGGTATCGGCTACTATCCGAGCTCTCAGGCTCCAATACTGTTGTTGGACCCCTGGCCCCTCCTCTGTGTCCTCTGTTCCTCCCTGGGGCTGCCCAGATGTAGCCTAGCAAGGCTTTGCCTGAGCTTGTGCGCTCCCCGAGATTCCCAGAGGTCAGGGAATCTTGCATTCACCCTGCACAGAAGCGGGTGCAGTGTCGGGCACACATGTTTATTAATACATCGCTGACTTTGATGACAGCCAGCGAGAAAAGGAGGTGAGTCTGGGGCAGACCCACAGTATTTCGCCTGATTCTTTCACTTGACATCAAATTAGATGAAAACAAACAAAGAAATAAACCTCCGGTTCCCTTCCCCATCAGATCTGAACACTCAGGCTTGGTGGGTGTAAAAGGAGAAAAAAAACACCACCAACAAAAAACACTAAAGCTGGCCTAACAGCTCTGTAAGCATGTGGGCTAGTTTCAGATAAGGAAACAAGAAAATATTTATTTTAAATAAAAATGTCATATACCCGTGGCAAAGCTTTACATACAAAACACACAGCTTATAGTGACCAGCTGCCTCTTTTCCTTGCTCAGCTTTATTCCCCCAGCTTCCCTGCCCAGCTTTAGGGTCATACTTTCACGGACATTCCTTGCATACAAAGTATTACATTTAAATTGTGTATTTTATTTGTTTTTCTCTGATAGCACCATGAAATACATACTTTTCCACCTTGCTCCTTTTCACGTAACAACAAATCTTGGAAATATGTTCCCCTCTCTTCAGCTACTTTTCTTTCTCACCCTTGCCAGAGCCCCAGTCATTGGTAGCTCTCCACACTGAAGTTCAAGTTCTACTTGTGGCCTCTTCAGTTTTGGCAAGGCGTCTAAATAACAGCAACAGCAGCAACAACAACATAGCATTTACATAACAGTTTATCTACACTGTTACGTAGGGTGGGCAAAAGTACGTTTACAGTGGTTAACAGGCGAAACAGAGTTTATTCTTGTGTTTTTATTTATTTATTAATTATTAGATTATTTGTATTTGTCTTCTCCTTATTGTTATTTGGGATACCTCCTTATGATTTCTCTTTTAGGTAATAACGGCTGGTAATTTAACTTATGTTTGCCCACCCCATATATGAACTTATGTCATCTACATGACAAAATTACCCCCACTTTATGGATGAGGAAACTGAGGCACAGTGGGGCCACAGTGCGGGAGGTGAAGTTGAGTTGGGATTTGGAGAAGGCAGGATGGCTCTGGAGTCTATGAGCCCGACCCCTATGGGAAACCTGCCTTGGTCGTATGTATGTGGCTTTGCTGGTTTTATTGATTGCAGTATTTCCTACATCCTCAGATGAGGGGCTCTTTCTTTTGGGCTGGGCTGTGCCATCCACCCCTGACATTTAATAAGGACTTGAGGATGATAGCACTGGGAATTTGGAAGCGGCATATACTCCCAGAGGGAACTCCAACATTTACATGTAATCCTGCCCTCCAGGGTTGTGCCTGACTGGGGCAAAGCTGGGTCAGAGCAAGTTCCCCAACCATTATTTTTCTGCTCTGGCTGATGTGTCTATGGGACCTCTATCCTGTCCTCCCTCTAATTTGCCCTAACAGCCTTGCTTCATGTGTGCTACACAAAATCACTTCTCTTGACCACTTCCCCTGGAAGCTACCAACGTTCAGCTGCCTGTCCCGGCTCCCTGCCAGGGTGCCTCTGACTTTGCAAATGCCACTGGAGGCAGTTACATTTTGGACGGCTCCCAAGAGAGGCTGCCACCCCTGGTGCCTGCCTGCTCCGCATGAGAGAGATAAGTGTCTTCCAAGAGCTCTGAGCAAAGTGCTGGGAGAGGGCACTTCGAAGGTGGGGGAGAGCCTTTTGGATCTGGGGGGTGGGGACTGCTCGCAGGGGTCCCTTTGATCTGGAGACCGTGTCAGTGGGTGTGGGCTGATGCTGCTCTGGGGAAGGAGAACATCATGGACAAGATCCATAAATCTGTCATCTGAGACTATTGAGCTGTGTGCTCTGTGCAGACCTGCACCCAGCTGGAGCAGAGCCTGGTTGGCCCCCAATCCAAACCCTACCTGACTATGCAGGGCCCAGGTGGAGCTCTGCCACCTCCCGCTCTAGCCTGTCTTGGATGTTCATGAAATTTATCATTTAGGAAAAATCAACAAGTGTTTGTTGAGAGTCACCTGTTTGCCTAGCACGGGTTTCCCTTTGGGGTATGTCAGGAAACTCTCTCTCTGGCCCTTTGCTTCACCGGAGTTGGGTGAGGTGAGGGGGAGACAGGACCGTTCTAATATCCTGGAGTCTCCATCGTCTCTCCTCACCCCAGGTTGTAAAGGTTTTTTTGTATTTCTTAACATTGAGTGGGAGGCAGCCATGTCCACCCAACAGATGGCACGAAGCTTGGAGGTGAGGAGACAGAGAATGGCCTGGCAGCCTCAGAATTTCTCCCGTCTCAAGATCCTAACACATGTCTGGGTTCTTGTGGATGTGCTTGTGAATCACTAGTCAAGCTCTTTGGGAGTGAACAAAACGGAAAAGAAAGGAAAGAGGAGAGAACACTCTCACCACTGTGCAACAGAGAAATCAGAGCAGTTAAACAGCTTTTCCCAAAAGGCAGGCAGAGAGAAGGTGGGATTAGACAGAGGCTGATACTCTGACTCAAGTTCTCATCCCTATATATGCTGCTGCTTCTTAGAGTCTGAGATTTCTTGATGCTGCCGACTTGGAATTCTTGGAGAGGCTCTGGGACTCTCCACATCCCTGGAGGAGGCCTGACCTCAGGTGTTTAGGCTATGTGACTTGTAACTGGGTTAGCAACAAAGAAAACCACATCACAGCCTCATAAACAGGGGCCCGCACCTCAGAGGTGGTACTGCCTGCCCTGGGAAAGATGGCTGGAGTTCCCTGATATTTTAGCACAAGAGTCAGGTCCTATTTTCTGAAACGAAGCAGGGTAGAAATTAAAAAAAAAAAAAAAAAAAGAAAAAATAGCCCAGGTGTTGGGTGTTTGTTCAGAGGGGTAGTTGGGATTCCCTCCCTCCCTGTGAACTTTTGCAGATATAAGAGTGGCGGCCCCTTTCGAGATTTCAGGGAGTTCTGGATCGTGCTGGAAGTCTGTGAAAGCTGAGTGGGGCAGGGGTGGGGGGCTGTGTTGTCTAAAAATACTCCATGGCAGAAGGGCCCATGAGGTCATCTCCCCGGGGTGCTCCATCCACCCTGGCTCGACTCTGGCTCCAGTGTGTTTTTTTTTGTCCTGCTTTAAGTACAGTCATTTGAACAGAGCTGGAACTTAGTAACAGTGTTGATTGACAGGAAGCTTGAGAGGGACATGGGGAACTTGGAGAGGGTTCAGAGGAGAGACCAAGAGGTGATGAAATGGCTGGAGACTGGAGCTCAGCGGCAAGGTCAAAGGCATGGGACGGGCTCCACCTGGACAGGACAGGAGTGGGATGGGAGTGAGGGCCGGGGCAAGAGCCCTTCCTAGTCCTCCAGGGTCAAGCAGTGGCTCTTCTGAGGCAGGGCAAAGATGGAATCGGTCCCTGTGTGGCTTTGCTCTTAGGGGGGACTGAAGTTTCCAGAGCATTTGAAACCCCAAAGGAAGGAGGCAGAGCTGCGTTTTCAGGTAATCAGTACACTTGTCCCCTTATGTAAATGAGAGTGACTGTGACTTATAGTCATTGCAGCTAATAGATTCCCAAAGCCCTCCCTCCCCTGAAAAATGACTTGTGAATGATGTGTTTTATGTAGCTGGCATGGGGGGAGGTGCAGATGTTTTTGAGCAGGTGGGGCCTCAGCCTGGTACTCATCGGCCACCCTCGGGAAAAGTCCGATTTTACACTAGACCCTGGAAGTGGACTGGAACAAGGCCTAAGTGGGTGGGTGGAGGGAACAAATTCACATTTATGGGGACCTTGCTATGCGCCAAGAGCTTTACATGAGTTTCAATCATTCTATGGGGGAGAAAGGAGGTGATTCCCTCCCATTTTACAGATTGGGAGAGGAAGGCAGAAAGAAGTCAAGCCATTTACCCAAACTCTTACAACTGGGATGCGAACCAGGGCAGGTCTAATTCCAAACCCATCCGTGGTTGGTGAGGGTGATCTGCAGCATGCAGCCAGATCTTTACGTGGCTCCAAGCTCTTCACTGGTACCCCGGAGAGCATCCTCAGGGCGGGCTCACCTCTGACTCTGAGTCCTTGTCTGAAGTAAGAGGTCCTCCAGCCCCGCCTCCCCATCTCCTAGTTTCGGATCTGCTGTAAGTGGAGGGTCTGCCTGGAAACATCCAGAGGTCCTTCCTAGGGTGAGAAGAGAGCCGCGCAGGGCAGAGGAGGGACACGGTTTATGCGTCTGGAAGTGGCGAAAGAGATACAATCCCCAAGCTTGGATTTACAGTGGGTGTCTGGTTGCCTCGGCCTGGAATCTGAACCGAACCATTTTCTGTGGGCAAATTAGCTAAACCATCCAGCCCACAAAAGGAGCAGCTCTGATATGTCAGTTAACACGCTCAGAGGGGTGGGGGCACGAGGAGGGGACACCAAGTGAGGAGGGGAGGGGGGAGACTGCTGGCCAGATTTTGACCTTCTCTTGTCCTGCTGCCCTGAGTCCAGCCTTTCTTCTTGGGAACCTGGGAGTGGGGCTGGTCTAATTTCCCCGTGGTCTCAACGGTGGGAATTTTTTTCTTTTCTTTTTTTTTTTTTTGGTGGCAGATTATATTTTCCTGTGGCAGTTTGAATTACACCTGCCCCATTTCATTTAATTAGGGCTGGTGCTGCTGTCTATTGTGCGCCGTGGGCCTTCCTGCATGAATAAATAGTAACATGTTTGTTTTCTTTTGGGTGGGGTATTTTTCTTTTTATAATAATAGGGTTGGCAGAAGAGGGGAGAACACAAGGCCTGATGGTGATGAAATCATCAGGAAAGAGGACGTGAGAGGGCACATTCTCACCCCACGGGGACTGCAGGGCTGACTCTCACCCCCACCTCTTCTTGGACCCACTTTTACAACAGTGTATTCAGAGCCTCCTCTGTTTTCACCTCTATTCTTTGACCAGGCTTTCTTTCTCTTTGCGATTTACCTGGGAATCAGGCACTTCCTCCCTCAGGATGACTTGTCTCCCGGGTCCCTTCTCATTTTACTGTAGTTTTCCATCCAATCTCTCTCTGTCTCTCAATAGCTTCTGGCAGCTACAAGATCATTAACAAGGAACTTGTTGAAAAAGCCAATGGTGCGGCCTTGCCATGGAACGTTAGGAAGCCAAGAAAAAAGAATATAAGGAACTCTCTCTATGGAGTGGTTGTCAAGAGACGTTGTAAAGAAAAAAGTGTTGTAAAGGAACTAGCATGGAAGAACCATGGACAAGAACAATAAGTGAGATTGACTTCAGGAGGGAGTGGGTGGGTGGGGAAGAGGACAGAGGGGAGGAAAAAGGGTATGGATGCAATACAACAACAATAAAATTCAATTAAAAAGTGATGTAAATAGTATGCTTCTTTTGCACAATAGAAGGATGCTTGTAGGCATACATGGTATGTCTGGAAATACACAAAAGAACCGTGGTTGCTTGTGGAGAAGGAAAATGGAACCTGGATTTGGACAGAGACCTACTCTTCTATTGCACATCTTTTTGTGCTATTTTATATTTTTTATTATCACATGCATGTATCATTTTTTGCAAGAAGAAATTGACTTGTAAAAGCAAACCTTGAAATATGAGAATATGACACAAGAGAGCACATGCATAATTGCCAGGCAGAGCAGTAATTGAGTCATGGCTTAGAGGATCGAGGTTGAAATCCCAGCTCTGACGAATATCAAGTGTATGATTGCAGGCAATTTACTTAATCTTTGTAAATCTCAGTCCCCTCATCTGTAAAATGGGAAGCCTAATAGCCCCTACTTTAAAGTTTTATGTCTTATACTGCGTAAGCAAGGCTTTTGGTTAAATATATAACTAACTAAATGGATTTAACTAGCCATTTCTTTATATAATTTTTCATGTAAGTAAATGCACAAATCCTATAAAAGCTGACCATGTCTTTTCGTTTAGAAAGTGATATTGCTAGCTTATGATAGATTTAAATTCTAAGGCATGCGATAGCATTTATTTACCTGCATGGTGAGGTCATTCCAGCCACAAATAACAGTGGGGTCAAAGGAACCAAAGAAAGAATAGAGAATCTTGGTGAAGCAATGAGTAAACCAACTTGGCAGGAGCAGAAGTTTCTTCCAGAGCATAGTAAAATGAAGACAAAAGAGGTTGGAACCAGGTGGTTAAGGTGTTTGAAGGCCAAGCCACGGATTTCACACTGTGTCTTAGAGGCAGCTGGAGTTATCTGAGGTGTGAATATAGGAGTGGTCAGGTTGGTTCCATCTTGCACTGTAATAGATCATCCCCAAACGTAACTGATAAAATGACCAGTTATGCTCCCAGAATCCATGTGTCAGGGATTTGTCCTGGGTTTAGCAGGAATGCTTTATCTTAGCGTCCTAACATCTGGGGCCTCAGCTGGAAGCTGAAAATTGGTAGTGACTTGATGGCTGGAGCTAAAATCATAGGAAGGCATGTTTACTCAGATGTCTGCAGTGGATACTGGCTGTCAGCTAAGATCTTAGCTGTATCTGTCTGCCAGAGCTCATAAACTCATGGCCTCTCCATGTAGGCTGGGCTCCCTTGTAACATGGGGGCTGGATGCCAAGGATTAGTGTCCCAGGATAGCAAGGGAGCCTTTTCTAATATAGCTTTAAAAGTTTTGAAGTGTCCCCTTGCAGATTCTGTTCATCAAGGTAGTTGCAAAGTGTTGTCCAAATACACAGGGATGGGAAATAGAGTCTATCTTTTGATAGAGGAGCAGCATATAGAATGAGAAATCTTATTGGGGCCATTTTTGCAAAATACGATCTGTTGTAGAGGGTGATACGGGAAATGCCATTCATTCAAAACAAATATTTATTGAGTATCTGTTGTGTCGTAACTGCCATGCCAGAGGCTGGAAAATAGAGTGGTTAGCAAAGACAGATGTGATTCCAATCTCCTGGAGTATGATGGCTGATGCAAAGACAAACCATCAAATCATCATACAAAAAATGTAGACATTCAAGAATAGTAAGTTTTGGAGGGGAACGTGGGGCTATGAGCTCAAATAACAGATGTAGATTTTACAGAGGCAGAGAGGGCAAGAATGTTTCCTTTAGGAAGTGATGTAGGGCTGAGAACTGAAGGATGATAGAACAGGGTGGGGAGGAAGAAGGTTTTTTATGTGAATGATCCCATGGCAGGAGGGAGAAGGTGTGTGTGATGACTTTTTGCATAGTCCCAGTGGGAGAAGACAGTGTCAGTGAGAATACATATCCATTTATTCTATTGAGAGAGAAATTTGGAGAATGTGCCAACTGAACCTGAGGAACTCAGGAGAGGTGAAAGGTCAAATGTTTCTATGAAGTTTTTAGTTACAATGAGAAGGAGAATGATTCCACATGACTAGGCATCAAAAACCCAGGAGTGGGGGCAGTTAGAAATGTAAGAATGTGTTCAGGCTGCAATATATCGAATCTGCAGCAGTAGTGATGTAAAATAACAGAAATAAAAGTAGACACTTGGTTTGTCTGAACAGGTAAGAAGCTTTCCCCTTCAGATTTTGGAGCCACAGATGGGAAACTGAAGATGGAAGCCAAGGGAACAAGTTAAATTTTCAATGGGGAGGAGTTATAGATTAAGAAGGGCCTGCGCTTAGGGGAATGCCCATGTTTAAGGGGAAAAATGAAGCAGAAAAGCAAAGAAGGAGAGAGGGAGAGTGACCTGAGGCAGAGGAGCTAGGGTTAGGAGTCATATGGAAAGTCAAAAGAGGAAAACATCCCAGGAGATAGTGGTCCATGATGCCACTTATAGCAACCAGGACAAAGAGAGCTGGCACTGAACAAAAGCCCATCTACACTGAGCTTGATATGTAGAATTTTTCCAGAGGGCTGGACATAGAAGGCAGCAAGAAGGGTAAGCAAGGCAGGAGAGGACAGTAAAGAAGCGCAGGCAAATGATGAAGATGGCTTAAAAATCTTGTCAGTAGAATCAGGAACCAAGTTATGGGCAAAAAGCAGAGAAGGTAAAGTCAAAGGGAGGCTGGGCAAAATCAGGGAGGCCTACTCTTTTGAGAGAACATGAGGAAGAAGCTGGAAAATGCTGGAGAGGAAGCTAGGACATGTCAGGCAGCATGTCTTTAGGACTTTGGATCTCCCTTTGTCTAAAGATTCCTTATTTTTTGGATGGTGACTCCTGAAAGTCATGGTTAGAGAAGACCCAGCCTGTCAGCTATAGAGGAGTGAACCCAGTACAGATTGACGTCTGCCTGAAATCCGTGTCTGGCCAAGCAACCAATGTAAAATTATACTTAGTTTGTTGTAAAATCTTGCCTGAAGATTTCCTAGTAATGAAGGGAAAAGTTTTGAATGTTAATAATTCTTCCAAAGGCCTCTCATATATACTCCATCAGAGCATTTATAGTCTTTTATAAAATGGGCTGTTGACATACTTCTCTTTCCTAGGGAGGCCTTGTGCTCTCCAGGGTAGAGGTGTGTCATTTTTCTTGAATTGTCAGCACCTGGAACTGTACCTGTGTGTCAGGGTCTTTCAGAGGTTCAGAGGGCCTCTTCCATTTCCAATCACTCTGTTATTGATGAAGAATAGAATGAAGGCCCTGGCTGGTGGCTCAGTGGATAAGGCGCTGGCCTACGAACCCAAAGAATAGAATGAAGGACAAGATATGGTTATAAAAATCATAGTATCCTTCAAATGATAAATGGAATGAGTTAACACTTTCCCCACAATTGCACAAAAATGAAACACTCTATTCACAAGATAGTGACAGATCTATTAAAAATTATTCTTAGTGAAGATTATTCTTTCAATTCTGTCAAGCTGTGTGTGCATAATCTCATGGGAGATGATGTCAACATCTATATTTGAGGCTCTTAGGGCTTTGAGGTAAAGGCCAAGGGACCATTCTGTCCTGCAGCTTTCCTATCATCCCCTGTCAGTCCTGCCCAGCTGGGCACGTGGCATACGAAAGGCACTCAACACATGTGCCTATAACCTCTATTTGAACTACATGGTCCATGGATGATATCCCTTTGGCTCTCTTCACCTCTTTCAGGTCTTTGCTCAAAAGCTACCTCTTTTGAGTGGTCTTCCCTGATCATTTGACTTTAAAATATAGCCTTTTCCATGTCCCTATTCTCCTTAACAGGTGCCTCAGCTTTGTTTTTCTCTCTGCACTTACCACTGCATGATATTTTATGTACTTGGCTCATTTGTTTGTTTGTTGTCCACTTCTAGAATGTGTGCTCCATGAAGGCATGAAGTTTTGATTCTGGAATGAAGGCACTTGACTCTTACTCTGCTATTTGTATTAACGTGCCAGAGCTGTCATATCAAAGGACTCCAACATGGATGGTTTACACAACAGAAATTTATTGTCTCACAGTGCCGGAGACTAGAAGCCTGAAATCAAGGTGTTGGTGGGGCTGATGCCTTCCTAGGGCAATGAGAAAGAAACTATTCCAAGCCTCTCTCTTAGCTTCTGGTAGCCTCAGGGGGTTCATGGCTTGTAGGTGGCATTCTCCCTATGTTTCCACATTGCCTTTCCTCTGTGTGTATCTCTGTCCAAATTTTCCCTTTTTCTTAAAACATCAGTCATATTGGACTAGGGCTCATTCCAATGACCTCATTTTAACTTGATCGTCTGCAAATAACGACATATTCAAAGGTACTTGGGGTTGGAACTTCAACATTTCTTGGGTGGACACACTTCAACTCATAATAGTACTGAGAAAATAGTTGTTGAAGTAATAAATGAGGTCACTTTCTTTACTTAGAAAGAAAATAGACAATTTGAGGGTAGAACCAATCTTGATATACCTTGGTGGGCATGTGGCAGGCGTCTACTGAAGCTGGTATCGGGGGTTGGGTGGGGAGGGCAATGGAGAGAAAGATTCTCTGGAGCTAATGTGACTGAGATTGTTAAGTGGTAAAGGCAGGAACTGTCTAAATTTAGATTGGAGGAGGGGTGCCTTCCACACTCAGCAAAGCAGGGAACAAAGTTCAGAAGGATCTGGAGGAGCCAGGACAGTGGCAGAGTACTTTACAAGGAAGTCTGAAGCCAGAGGGGCTGGCTAGAGAGAGACACTCAGGTAGAGAACAAGAAGGCAGGTTCTATAATGGTCTGAGAACCCCATCAGGCTTGGCAGTCATGAGGGTGTAACTTTCTCTTGAGCTAGAAGGATGGGCAGCTTGGGCAGTGGGAGCTAAGTGCCTTGTGTGTGGTCTTGCCCAATGTGATGATAGAATTCTGGGCCATGTGACCCGCCTGCTTCTATGCTTTGAAATACTATTTTTACCCCCTTGGCTTCTTTTTTTCTCTTGACAAAAGTTACTTTTGCACATTTCAATTTTTCTTGGCAGGCCTACCAGGAAAAAGAATTGTGGATGGTGAGGCCAGGTGGGGTAGAATGGTTAGAAGTCTCCATGTGGTAAAGGCCACAACCAGCCTAGCTTGCTAGGAGAAAGGCTCAAGAGAGGGCAGATCTGGGGGGTTGGCCACCAAATCTTTCTGATTTCAGGCTCTAATTCATGGGCTATGGGAGCTGAAAAAAAGAGTTCATCCTTGACCTCCTGCTGATGTAATGTCACTGGACCAACAAAGCAGCTACACACACATAGTCACACAAGCATAGGCTGAGCATGTAGGGCAAAGGAACCTAAATTCAGTTCGAGGAGCAACTATTGATCGCCAACCAGCAGAGACCAGACCCTGAGGATCCAGATACAAATTGGCAATCAGGTTGAGGAGAATGTAAACAGAAGTTCAGTATAATAAGGAAAGTGCCAGATGAGATAGAGGTTGCCTGTATTAGTTTCCTAGGGCTGCTCTTACATAAGAACCCCACAGTGGGTGGCCTAAACAATGGAACTTGATTGTCTCATTGTTCTGGGGACCAAAAGTCCAACATCAAGGACCATGTGCTCTTTGATGGCTCTAAAGGAGAATCTTTCCTTGCCTCTTCTAGCTTTTGGTGTTTGCCAACCATTTTTGGTGTTTCTTGGCTTGCAGTCACATGGCCATCTTTTCCCTGTCTTCTTATCATCATCCCTCTGTATGTGTCTGTCCTTGTGTCCAAATTTCCCCCTTTTATAAAGGACTCCAGTCATACTCAATAGGGACCCACTCCGATGACCTCATTTGGACTTGATTACTTCAGCAAACACCCTATTCCCAAATAAGGTCTGAATCCTGGGGTTAGAGCTTCAACATTTTTTTTTTTTGGAGGGGGGTAGCAATTCAACCCATAACATTGCCTAGTGAGGGAGTGATGACAGGTGTGTGTATAGTGGGTGAAGGGTTAGGGAAGTTTTCCTAGGGAGATGAAGGTAGAAAGAAAGTCATCTAAGGTGCTCAGAAGAGCACAGGCAAGAAGACATAATGACAAAGACCGGGGATCAGGGCAAGAAGGAACTGACACCTCTTGGGATCCTCCTGTGTTTTGGCATTGTACCAAATGCCACATAGATGTCATCATTTTATTGAACAATCACCATATTGCCATTACTAGACCAACCAACTGGTGGAACTTGATGTGTGGGGACAAGAAATGATTGACCAAATGTCAGAACACAGTGTGACACCATAGTAGAGATAAGAACGCACATCCTACATCCTAGGTCCAGTGACTTACCTAAAGAGTGACCATTAGGAAGAATGTTTGGGGGCAGAACATTCTCTTAGAGGTGCCTGATACCATTACAGGTGGATGGGAGCCACACTGACATCACAGGAAGGCTGACCTCTAAGTATCCAGGGAAACCAACCCACCAATCCACTTCCTAGAGGACTATGGATCCAAGCAACAGCCATGGTGCTGAGGGGAAAATTAACTATCTACTTCCTGAGCGTTCATGGGCTTAAGGAAAATAGGAAGCAACCAGGGGGTGCTGACTCTCCTGCCTCAGTGCTTACCCCTCACTGGCTGCCTCTGAAGTCCTAATACTTGGTGAATTGCATTGGGAATGTTAGCTCCCCCAGTAGGTAAGGGGAAAATCTCTGCCTTGGAAGTGAGTAGAATGCTATGTTTGAACTTGTGTCCTCTTACTCTGTGGACTTGGCTGCATCAGATCTAACCCTCAATTTCCCCTCCTACGGATTGACCTGATAATAACTAACACACAGGGTTGTAGTGGGTATCGAATAAGAGCACAGGCACATTTTGTTAACATTGAAGTGCTGTGTACATGCAAACTATTAGGACTCCTCATAGAGCTAAATCAGATAATCTCCCTTGTAATTCTTTCTTTCTCAAGTAGGACCTTCTTACACAAGGGTCTGCACACTCTGGTCAATGGGCCATATGTGTCCCATCTCCTGTTTTTGTACAACCCATGAGCAGAGGATGCCATTTACATTTTTAAATGGTTGTTAAAAATAAAAAAAAGGACAGCAATATTTCGCAATATGTAAAAATGTACGAAATCCAAATTTCTGGGCCCACAAATCTTTATCGGAATATGGCACAGAATGTGGCCAGGCCTGTCTGTTTATGTCTGTGGCTGCGTTCATGCTATAACAGCAGAGGTGAACAGCTATGACAGGGACGCCCGTGCCCACAAAGTCCAAAATATTTACCATCTGGCCCTTTACTTGAAAAGTTTGCTGGCCCTGCTCTAGGATAACAAAGCTAAGCAAATAAAAACTCTGAGCTAAGCCCCAGTCCTGAAGCCTTCAAATGTGCTGTGTTCACAGTCCTCAGGTCTCTGGCTCCTAGAGATGTTCAGACAGACGAGATATCCAAGGGTTGCTGAGGGTCAGCCTGAATTGCTCATGGCTTGGGCAGGGTTGACAAAGTCCCCCAGGAACGCTCTGGAGCAGGATGGCTTGCAGCTTCTCCCCCCAGGTCTGAGGGACCAATGAGGAAGGTCTGTCGCTTAGCAGAGCCACAGCCCTCTGCGTCCAGAGCCACGCAAATTCCATCCTGACTGCTGCACATTAGCTACTGAAGTGGCCTTCTGTCAGCTGGCAGAGTTCTTTGCCTGGTGACAGGTCTCCCATTTAGACATAATCACCTTTTTATATCCATGCCACTCCCTGAATCCTCTCCCCACGCAGAGATTTCCCTGATGACTGAAAAGTGCTAAACCAACAAATGGCATTATCTCCTTTGAATGGCCTCAGTTTATCACCTGGACAAGCCCGGAAACTTCCAGCCTGAGCTTCTCTTTGTTGTAGCAACAGGTGCTCAGGAAGAGGGTGGGGGGTGGGAGGGGGAGGATGGGTTTAAACACCGGAATGGGGCCAGAGGAAGAAGGCTGTGGAATGCTCTTTGGCGGGAGATCTTTAGAAACAGGAATGGCACTGCTCCAGAATGGGCTGGGGACAGAATCCTCTCAGGACTTAGGGCTGGCAGGTGACACTGTAATCTTTCAAGGTTCTGAAAAAGGTTCAGTGACAAGCACGAGTGCTTTATAAAAAGTGAGAGTCCTAAGGAATTTTCTTCAAATATTGTATTGAAAACATGATGCCAAGTGAAGATTTATTTTTCTTGATATTTTTTTAGTTCTGTATATAAATATCCCAACGACTTGGGCCAGATTAGGGATGACATTGTCTACCTAGTCCTATCTGACCAGGGCCCAGGAGGGTTCCATACTTCCCAAAGGCCAATTTTTCTTAGTGGTATTAGAATGTTGAAACATACTGTAAAATGTGAAATGAGGACGTCTGGAACTAACTTCAGAGGAAGCAGTATAATGTAAGGCAGGGGTCAACAAACATTTTCTAGGAAGAGCTAGATAATAAATAGTATATAGGCTTGGATTCTGCAGTCACAGTGAAAAATAACCATAGGGAATATGTAAATGAATGCTCATGCTCATGCTCCAGTTAAGGCTTTTTCGGTAAAAATGGGTAGTGAGCCAGATTTGACCACAGGCTGCCTATAGTTTGCAAATCCCTGGTAAGGGATTTTAGCCAGCTCTGTATTAGCCTTCTCTGCTTTTCTCTATCAGGCTCTCAAGCACAGAGAATGTCAATTTATGGCAAGAGGCACCCTAATGGGTCCAATGTGAGCTGGATTTATGAGAAAATGGAATCCAGCAGAAGAGAGGCATGATGTTGAGAGTCCAGGTGGTTGGCAGCAGGGGAGGAGGAGCCAGGCAGGGAGGAACTACGTCTACCTAATGGCAGATCACGGGAGTGTAGATGTTGAGATTGGGGTGCATGGTAGGTTAAGACATCCAGTTCCTTGCGCTGCCTAGGACCTCCAACAGCCTCATTCTTCCAAGCTCCACAAAGTTCCTTCTTCATATGACTCCTTCTCCTTATGGCCATCCCTGAGGTCTCCTGGGCTTTCTGTCTCTTTTATCCCATCTATATTCTTCTCATAAATTCCTAATGTCTGTTCTCACAAAATCTTCAAAGCTCTCTTATAATAACCCTACCTCCATGATACCTCCCCGGACTCTTAATATTTAGAATGAATTATCCTCCCCCTCTATGCTTCCTTGGTCCTGCCTGCTATTTACCTCTACCAAGTATCAATTCCATCATAGTGCAAGTTATATTATGGCTTCCTCATTGCTTGATTGTGAGCTTTTCATGTGTATTTCTTACTTATCTTTACATTTTCAGTGGCTAATGGAGGAAATGCTTGCCAAAGAAAGAAAGGAATAGGTGCACAGAAGAGTTAATTCAAAAGCACTCAATGTGGTGCTATCTTGCATGACTTTCCACTTGCTTTGTTTATGATGTCTTCTATCCCAGGGACTTCTACTGTTTTTGAATAGGGGGACAGGGCTGTAGTATACAAGCAATGCTAGATAGAAGGGGATTTGTTGGTTCCTGTAACCAAAGCAAGGGAGAGCAGAGTACAGTTGGCCTCAGGAACACCTGGAAACAGGGAAGAGAAAAGAGGACAGGACTCGCTGATCTGCCTCTTCATTTCTGCCCATGCACCAGTGTTGTTCCTGCAGACCGGATCTCTTTTGAAGGGTGTCAGAAACCCCCAAGTTTCACACCTGCCATACCACCCCAAGGAGGAACTACCTTTTCCTCCAAGACCAAGTCTTGGGAAAGCATTGGTCTACTTTGGATCATGTGCCCAACCTGTGATCAGGGAGGCAGATTCTCATAATTGGTAGCCTCTTGGGGAATACAGTTGGCATGGGTGGGAGGAAGATACCCCCAAAGGAAGGTAGTGTATTTCACAGAACTAGGAAGGAGGTAGGTTATGACAGGCAGACAGAGTAAGAGATGCCACTTCCCTGTCTTCCCTTCCTCAGTTCTTGGGCCTAAACCAGACCTTAACACATGTGGACTGATGTCAGCCACTTTCCTTCCGAGGTGCCACCTCTCACCCCCAGTTCAACACAGCTCCAGTCTGAGGCTGCCAAAAATATTTTTGAGAGTTCTCTCTAATGAATTAAGAACTCACCTTTTTTACAGACTTTGTAGGACATGCTGCCATCAACTAACTTCTTCCTTTCTCGTCTTTTAAGTATTGAATAAATGAGACCCAACTCTATCAACCATCCAACACACATTTGTCCAACACTTTTAAAAACAAGATGGATAAACTTAATTTTTTTAAGGTCAGTACTAAGTTCACAGGAAAACTGAGCAGAAAGTCCAGAGTCCCTACCCAGCACTTATTTTTCACAAGCTGTTGTGCGATGAGCTTTTATTGCCTTTATCTCATATTTTCCTACTCAACAACTCTGTGAGGTAGAAACACACCCCCTCTGCACTTTTCTGATGAGAAAACAGAGGCCAAGAAAAGTGAAGGGGTTTGGCCAAAGCCTTGCAGCTTTTGAGGGGCCGATCTGAGAGTTACTGTGTGTTTTTGGGGGGCATGTTCAAAGAGCAGAAAGTTTCCAAGGCAGGAGGGGCTGACTCTTTGATGGCAGAATTTTCCACACCCATATTAGACATTGCAAAAACAGCATAGGTCTTGAAGGTTTTCAAGACCTCCACCTACAAACCAGATTCTGTCTGTCCCAAGCCATTCTAGTGGTCTACCTTCAGTCCTCATTGCATCCCTGGAATTGGGTCTGGCAATTCAATTAAGAGATGGGGATTGTCTCTGTGGCCCTGTCCCCAGCATGGATGTGGGCACTCTGACCCTTCATGCTCATTTGATTGTCACCAAACAGCAAAGTCTCAGAGCAGAGCGTGCCAGGGATGAGATAGAGGGTGGCTGGCAGTGTTCTCCATATGCCTCATTTGTTTCTTCCGGGACTAGTTCTCATGCCCAAAGCTGTCTCATGGCTCAGCCCATGAGACCCACAGGACTACAGTTCCAGTTTCTTCTTTCTTTGGCTTCAGTACTTCCCAGCCCTGGTCTCTTGGGGTTAGGGTGTATATGGCTGGGAAGTGAAGACGGGGGCAAGGGAGGGGGCAGTTGAGTGGAGTTGGGTGGCTGGTAATATTTTCCAGTTCTTTCTAAAGTGCCTGTCTTCCCTTAATGGGTACGGAAGTGAGCCAGCTCAAGGACGGCTCCGACTGCAAGATTAGTTACCGCTTACATCATCTGGGCAGTCAGGCTGGGGACGGGGTGGGCGGAGGTGGGGAGGAAACTGAGTAGGGATTAATCTAACCCCAAGTGAATTGATAGACAAAGGTGATGGTGATCAGGTAACCTTTTTCCCAAGCACAGGCCTTGGGGAGGTGGAGAGGAGCCAGGCAGTCACATTAGTACATGCCTGGGGTGCTTTGAGACTGTGTGGCCCTTTACCAGCCTTTCTGTTCCATTTTGTTCCATTCTATGGGGCTCTATTCCACAAGTTTTGTTGAGAATTTGGAATGTCCCAGCCATAGACTGGTGGAGGAGTGATAGGATAGAGATCTAAGATTAACAGCCCTCTAGGGAGGCATAGCCTATGTATCAGTTAGCTTTTGCTGCCTGATAAACCACCCCCGAAGTTAGTGATTTATGACACCATTCCTTTATTGCTGCTTCCAAGTCTGCAGAAAAGCTGGGCAGTTCTGCTAAATCCAACTGCGCTCTGTGGCTCTCTACTTGGTTTGCTTATGTGTTTGCAGGATGGCCAGGCGTGGCCTGGACAATGGCAGACTTTGCCCAAGTGTTCTCTCATTCTTTCCTGGGCTAACCTGAGCTTATTCATGTGCTGGGGCAGCCTTCCAAGAAAGTAGGCAGCATGCAAAGCCTCTTGTGGCCCTGGCTTGGAACGTACATGGAGTTGCTTTTGGCCACCTTCTCCTGGCCAAAGCAAGTTACAAGGTCAGCCTGGATTGAAGGGTTGGGGGAAGGACCTTCACCTCTTGATGGGAATTGCATTTTTGCCCTCTGCTGTAGCCACACATGCCCTTATTGTGTACAGAAGTCTGATGGTTCTCTATTACTGCTCTTATCACATACCAGTAGGCAGGATTCATTAAGGGAAATGAATTCTGACAGGTGGGTAGGTGGGTGTGAAGATGTCTGGAGGAAACTTTGCAGAGAAGAGAGCCTTGGAGGACAAACAGTGTTTCAACAGAAGCAGAAACACACACCTGTTTCTTGTCCTTTTCCTTCTGTTTCCCTTGCCAAGATCTGGCCCTGGGCCCACCAGCTACCACCCGGTCCATTTGTAGGAATTTCACCAGTGACTGGGTGGATTATCATCTCTGCCCCCTGCACCTGGAGGATAGAACAGCTCCAACCAGCCCTTCTGGGCTTAGGAAAAGGGTGGGTGGGAGGGTTCCCTTGACTCATGTTTTTGCCAAATTGTGGCATTTCTCTATCTCTCTTCTCTTCTTGGGCTCCTTCCCTATTTCTTCATCTTTCTCCCACTGTGATTTCTAAAGGGATCATTGGATGTCAGCAGAGAAAAATATAAGCAAAAATTGCTTTCATTCCATTGCCAGTGAAAAACAAATTTAATTCTCGTAGTTTGTGAAAGGGTCATGCAGATTGGACCTCAGGGCCCAGTGCTGGGAGTGGAGTCTGCTGGGGGTGGGGGTGGCAGAACTATCAGCAACCGAAGCTATGGTTGTATCTAAGGGGTCTGTAGAAATGACTACATTATTTGAGCATGCCTTAGAATTTGCTGGCATGCTTTACCAGTGCGATCATTAAAAACAAACAAATAAACAACCCTCTGTTTTAGCACATGCTTGGGAAACTTCTTCCTTGCCTTGAGACAAAAAGAAAGAAAAAAAGTCCCCATAGATGCAAACCTCAGTCTGGGGGGAGTGAGTCTTCCTCTAGTGAAAACTATTCCTTCTACAAAGAAAAGACAATGTTGTTTTGTCTTTTCTCTGCCTCTGCTCTGCTTCTAAGTTCCCAGGGGCCTTGGGCTTTGTGTGTGTGGGTAATAGAGTGGGATGCGGTGTTTAGAGGGGTTTCTGATCAGTGTGTTTCCACTCTGGAAGATGCGGCTGATAGAGTGGGTATGAGATGTCAGGCCCCAGCAGCCCTAGCTACCTCCATTCATACAGGACGTTGAATTTTCTTCATGCTATAAGTCATCTGAAATTCTTGGTTGCAAGGAGCAGAAATGTAACTCTCACTGACATAGACAAATGGGACATTTATTCCGCACCTGGGCAGCACACTGAGGTGCCTCAGAAACATAGGAAAAGCTACAGGATTCAGGACCCCTTCTCATCCCTGTTTGCCCATGGCTGCTTCCCTGAGCTTCTCTCTGACTGTTAGTTCATTTCGACCACTTCCCAGAGGATTTTGTGTCCAGGTAGGGACATGGTCACCAGCAGTTCCTGCTCAGCAACATCTGCAGAAGGTGGGTGTCTTTTCCCCTACTCCTAAAATCCTTGGAAAGAACCCACTTGGGCTATGAGCCACTGTTGTCTCATAACAGTGAGACAACAATGTTATGAGACCATCAGACTTCCTGGGCCCTTGGGCATGCGCCCATCCCTCTGAACAGGGCTTCAGACTCTGTCACCAGAAGGAAGAGGGTGAGAATGTTGCTGAAAAGACACTAACCAGGGAGTACTCTCGTAGGCACAAAAACCCAAGGTGATAGGCTCCCTCCATCGTTGCAGAACCCATCAGCGCAGGCGCTGTAGGCTCTTTCATCTGGGACTGATTAATAAATGAGTCAAGAATTCCTGCTCTGTGAAGTTCAGGGAGAAACAACAACAGTAGCAACATTTGTTTGGGAAAATTGACCAGAAATGAAAATTCCAGTGATGTTGAAGTAGTGGGAGAAAGATAGCTTGACTCTCTGGGGTGAAGAATGGATTCCTTGTTTATAGTCAAGCTTACAGGATAGCTAGATATCCTGTGGGAAGAAAGTATGAAAGGTGTGTAAATGGTAGGTACCTAAGAGGAGTGGGGAAACATGGTGGGAAGAGGAATTGGGGAACTACTCTATTATCTAAGATAGGACCTTGACATAATTGCAAATGTCTGGCATTGTGATTCAGTCCACAATAAGGTCACTGATGTGTCATGTAGGACCCTAACCATTCTGTCTACTGACAGGTGAGGACAACCCCATAAAATTCAGCCTCAAAGCCTTGGGGAGTTCCACTTCCCAGAACGGTGGTATAATGTAGGGGTTGATTCTGTGCTGATGAAGGGGCCCAGGCCTCAGAAGACAGATGTTGGGCTGGATAAATGAGAGGGGCCAAAGCATGTCCAGGATTCATCATCCCAGAAGGAATAGGGTCTAGGGACAGGGTTGGACTAGGATCCATCACAAAGCTCACTACATTTTATCTTCTCTGTTCCTCAGGACAATGGGAAGAATGAGACTGTCTTTTTCTTGAAAAGGCTTTGGAAAGAACAAATAATGGTAAATACGCCAAAGGAACTAAATAAATAATGGCCAATAATTCACCCAGTGACACAAATTCATCTAATTATAAAGCAGGAGAGAAAAAGAAATGGCCAGGGAGGTGGGAGATACAGAGAATATGTAAGTATGGGCTGCAGGGAGATGGGGGGGATCAAGATGTTATTAGCAGGAGAGGCAAGTTCCCTTCTTTATCCTTCTCTCAACTCCTCCCCAGACAATCAGGCGAGGAAAGGCGGCCTAAGTGGCTCCCTCACCCTGACTTTCGAGGACTCGGCTATGAAACCTCTGCACCCCTCACGCCCCAGGTAATATCCACAATGCAAAACCAAATCCCCAAAGGAAATACTAATTTTTTCAGCCCCTTGTCAAATGCTGCTGAGCTGGAGAGGAAGGCTGCAGACCCCTGGAGAGGCCTTCTTGGGTATTAGGCATGTCACTCAGAGCAGAGACTGTGCCAGCAACGTACAGACGACTTGTAGGTTCATAGTAGGTTGCATTCAGCGTGTGTGTGTGTGTGTGTGTGTGAGGGTGCACATGTCCCTGAGTGTATCTGTGTGTCTGCCTGTGGGCCAGCCACGATGAACACAATTTCACGTCTGAGGCAGGGGGCCGAACCTGGCAGCAGGGATCTGGATGCACATGTGGGTGTGAGTTTAAGGCCTCCCGGAACTTGTCCCCGGGGCCTCTGGGGCCTGTCACCTGCAGGGCTCATTATAGAGGAGGCCAGGTGCTTGGAGTGTCCTCAAAGCGATAGAGTGCACTGTCACGAGTTTGAAAAATACTCCTGCGAGGGATATAAATAAAGACTCCCAGCACAAAGCCAAGGTTTTAGAAAGCCATCCCTAAACACGAGATAATTTATAGCCCTGCCCTGCTGTCCCGTGGATGACTCAGCTCTCTCAGCCGGAGCGGGCCGGGCCTGCTCCAGTAACCTCTGTGCTGGCCGCCAGGGAAGAAAAGCTAACGTGGCTCCAAGGAACCCGGCACGCTAACCACCAGGCTACCTGCTTCTCTCTCCTCCTCTTTTCCTTCTGGACAAACTCCAACAATGATGTGGATGACCAGACCCTGGGAGCTGAGAAACCAAACGCTTGGGTCTTCCCAGCTGACTGGCCCTTTGGGAGCCTATTAAACTGGTTCCTGGTACCTCTGAGGTTTGGTGGGTTTTCTGACCCACACAATGGGCCCGTCTTCCAGCTCCCCACTCACCCTTGGGACACAGCCGACGGAGAACGTGGACCCACTTAAAGCTACAGAGCTGCTCTTCTCAGTCTCAGAGCTTCTCAAGTCCTAGAGGAAGAATAAGGATGAGAGCACTTTTCCCTTTTACTTAACAAATAATACCCAAGTCCAGTGTCAGAAATGGGCCTCGAAGCGGGGCTGATGGTGATACGCTTGAATGTTGTGGGAAACTTGGGAGGCAGTCTGAAATGAACAGGGTTAGTTTTAATATTCTCTTTCCCGCTGACCGGCGCCCCAACTTCTCTCATTATATTTTTAGCAGACTCTCTGGCCAACCATGTCTAGGGAGACAAATACAAGTACAGAGAGTACTTATCAAAACCAAAGGATGTTTCTTTTTCTTCTAAAAATCCTTCCAGGAGTGTGGAAAGGACTGGAAGTGCTTGAAGGTCTTTCAGCCTCATGCCTCACCCCAGCTTGGCTCGGGGGAACGTTTTTATGCCAGGGCCCATGTGCCTGACCGTCCAAATGTAGGGGGAAAAACAGCACAAACATTATTCAGGGCTATTTTAAAAATAGTTCAGCTCTTTGATTAAATTGCTAAACAGCCCTGAGTCAAGTTTTCTCTGCTCCAGCAGATGAATTTGTGCAATTGGCCTAATTTTAACATAGGCCCTTGCCCATTAGAGGTTCTCAATAATTGAATAGATGAACAATTTCTTAGATCGGTAACTGTCTTCATTCCAGAGACATATATTAAGCGTGTGTGTGTGTGTGTGTGTGTGTCTGCTTCTACATGCGTGTGTTCACAAAGGGGGTTGTTAAAGATTTAAGCAAGTAGGTGCTGGGTTTGGATAGAAGGCAAGGCCCAGGGCACTCCACATGCCAAAGTAGGTGGTCAAGGGGCCTGGCTTTGGGCAGGGCAGTGGCCTTGGAGCTCTGCCCACCACTGCTCCATGCAGAAATTATTGCTAAATTATATTGTCCTGCAGGGGCGGCACTGAGTCAGGCTCATAGGTCCCTAATGTATACAGAATATATTGGTGATGCATAAGGTTTTCTTTATTTGTATGTAATAAAGAAATACCTTTTAAGGAGAAGAAAATTTCTTCCTGCCAAGAAAGAAGTTTCAGGTCAACCAACTGACATCCCCCCCCCCCCCGCCCCCGCACACACATGCACACACACATGCATACATACATGCACACACACACCCCCTCCATAGCTGCACAGGCCAACTTCATAAATGATGGAAAGCAGGTGGGCCAGAGCAGCTGCATCACTGAAACTGCCCAATTCCGGCCTGGCCTCCGAAACAGAAGGCCTTCTTCAGACTCCACGGCTTAGTCTTTTGAAGTCTGTCTTCTGTCCCTGCCTTGTTTTCTTCCTCCTCTTTCCCTCCGGCAGTCGTTACCCACTTTATATCACTTTCTAGAGCCCCCTTCTCTTTTAGTCACCTGTCTTTTTATATTATCAGAATAAGAAAGGTTGCTGCCCTTCATTCATTTGCATGGTTTGGTCACACATATGGACCGATCAGCACATGTAGATTGGACACATGCAGATGGATTAGGCCCCTGAGTTTTATGGACAGGAAACAGACAAGTGAAGAAACTCTCAAAATTACACTGCTATTGAATAGCAGTAACCTAACCTCTTATACTAATTGAGACTTGATCTATATATAGTAATTGTTAAATAAGAGCTGCAGGGAAAACTCCACAAACCTGCTGGTTAGGAACTTGCGGTGGCCCTGAGGCCAAATCAGGCCAATCCTTCTGTCCTTTTGCTGGATGACCAGTCTGCTTGGATCAATACTATATGATTCTGCTCCCAGTGTCTTCTTCCACTCTACCTGAGATATACACACTGCACTTAGAATCCACAAACCTAGCGGGGCCCACCTGATGCTATCTGTGCCCTGAAGTTCTCAGCCACCAGACAGAAGCGTCTCAGCCTGAGAGTCCTGGCTTTGAAGGATAAGAAGACCAGCCTTTTGGATTTCTGGTTTCTTTTCTCTGAGAGAGAGAGAGAGAGAGAGAAAGAGAAAGAGAGAGAGAATCCCCTTTCTTGGGTTTGCAAAGTCAAACCCGGTCACAATCACCCCCGTTACCTGCTTTTCTTGGTTAAACGCTTGAAAGATGTAGGTCATCATTTTGGCTGCACCAGAGGACTCAGAGAGCCACAAATATACAGACCTTCTGTTTCACAGGTTAGGGCTGGAAGGAAGACAAATACATGTGAGTATCTGTGGCCCAAACTGTGTATGCACACGGATGGCGGGGTGGCCTTTGGCTGCGAGCAACACGGTTCTGACCTGACGGACCTGTGAGGCGGAATGCTCACGTGGATTGCAGCCCATGCTGAGGTCACAGGGTCCTGGACACATGACTACCTTGGGGAAAGAAGATTTGTAGACTCTGGAGAACATCCAGAGGCATGCCAAAGGAGAGAAGGAGGCAGAAAGCAGAGAGAGAACTCCCCACCTTTCAAGTACCACCTCCTCCCCTCTCCCTGCCTCCTCACCCTGCTCCCCAAGTCAGAATAGCCAAGGGCATGTGCCAGACCAGTGCCAGCTGCTTCTGTGGCCTGTTTGTACCCTGTAACCGGAGCCTGCTCTCACTGAGGCTGCCTCACAGCTGCAGTGATAAGGGGATGAGCCTTCACTTCCAGAGACTGGAAGACCTGTGCCAACATCCATCTCGGGGGCAGGTTATCCGGATCATTTCACAAGCCCAGGGTGGGATTGGGAAGGGGCAGGGCCGGCAACCAGCTGCTGCTCAGGTGGTGGGAGCCATCTTCCTGACTCCAGGCTGGCGCGGAGAGCCCTCTACTGAACTTGTTTCTGCGGCCTAACACCGGCCCTGCCCCACACCTCTCAGTGGGGTTGCTCTCTGCGGGGTCAAGGGAGGTGACGAGAGAGGAGTTCTGCAAGTTTCATTAGTTTGTTTTCCTCCCTCTTTATCTCTGTCATCACAGAAACAGAAAAGAACACGTGGTGAAGCTCTGGGTCAAGCTGAATTCTAGATTCTGCTGCCAAACTCATTTTTCGGGCCAAGCACTTCTGTCCTCGGCCCCATCCGAGCATCCCCTCGGAGGCAGCCTTGTCTTTCTTCCCAGCTCGGTCTCCTCAGCCCTTCAAGGTGTTGGCAGGCACCTCCCGCCACCCAGCCTGGCCTGTAAGCCCCCCTCAAGAAGGCAGGGTTAGTGAGCCCTCCCTGGCCGTATCTGGTGACGCTGATAATTCTTCAAACCAGACTTATCCCTGGTCTCTGGTCGAACTGGGTCCTGACCCCCACCTTCAAGTCCACATTGCCCTTCCACCTTCCAGTCTTCCTTTCTTCTTTCCCTTTAGTTACCTCTTTCACAGCTTCCTTGGACTGTGGGCAGCCCCTGTCCAGCGAGTGCACACCGTGTTCTGGCTTTGTGTTCACACCTCCCAAGTAGGAGATTTGCAGGTGGTTACCACATTCTTTCCTTTGGTCTCCTACTTCCCCGGCACCATGGTGGGATGTGGAGAGCACAGACTGAGCTCCTCCTGGAACCCAGAAGTGACTTGATCCACGACCTGGGACATTCAGAGCTGCCTGCCAAAGAGCTCTTTACTGTCCTGGCCTGTCATTCCTCTGATGGCAACCTTGGCAGGGGTGGGATGAAGCTCATGGCGCTGGCTGAGTTTGTTGAACAGCTGACTCACAAAGGAAAAGGTGAGGGTGAGACTCTCAGGTATGGAAAAGGCAACAAAAAAACAAGGCCCTTAGTCTTAGAGAAATCTGCGTTCAAGTCCACACAGGGCCAATGACCAGCTGTGGGGCCTCAGACAGTTCCCTCATCATTTGAAAGGGAATAATGACACTTCACACTTATTGAAGTAGATGTCAGGATCCTAGGAAATAATGGAAGAAAAGATTCTTAGGAAATAGTCTTCTGAGTTTCTGGTTGATAGTGGGTGATAGTCAGTGATATTTGTTGCATGTATATAAATAAAAAAAAAAAGAAAAGAGAATACATCAAATTATAAAGCTTTTGTGCAACAAAAGAACCATCTCCAAAATGAAAAGGCAATGTATGTCATGAAAGAAAATATTTGAATAGGATTGGATAAGGAGAGTTACTTTCCAAAATATATAAAGAACTCATAAAACCCAACAACAACAACAACAACAACAACAACAAAAAGTAATTAAATTTAAAAAGGGTCAGCAGAACTGAATAGACATTTTTTCCAGAGAAGAAATACAAACGGCCAACAGAAACACAAGGAGATGTTTAATATAACTAATCATCAGGAAAATGAAAATGAAAACCACAATGAGATGATCACTTCCTACCTGTTAGAACAGGTGTCATTGAAAGGACAGGAGACAGGTGTTGACAAAGATTAGGAGGAAAGAGGGCCCTTGTACATGTCAATGGGAGTGTCAACTGGTGCAGCCACTATGAAGACACTATGGAGGATTTTCAAAACTTAAAAGTAGAACTACCATATGGTCCAGTAGTCCCACTTCTAGGTATATATCTAAAGAAAATAAAAATCAGGATATTGAAGAGGTGTTTGCACTCCCACGTTCATTGCGGCCTTTTCACAATAGCCAAGATATGGAAATGACCTAAGTGTCCGTCAGTGGATGAAAGGATACAGGAATGTACTGCGTATATATTAGAATATTATTCAGCTGTGAGAAAAAAGGAACTCCTGCCATTTGTCAACAACATGGATGGACCTGGAGGGCATTGTGTTAGGTGAGATAAGTCAGACAGAGAAAGACAAATATTGTATGATCTTATTTAAATGTGGAATCACAAAAGCTGCAATAGTTGAAGCAGAGTAGAATGGTGGTTCCCAGGGGCTGGAGTGGGGTGAGGAGAGATGTTAAAGACTACAAACACACAACTGGGGTGAATAAGTTCTGCAGCTCTAATGCACAGCATGGTGATTATAATCAATGGTACTGTACTACGTAGTTCAAAGTTGCTGAGAGACTAGATTTGAAATAAAAGCTTTTTATATATTTATTTTAGAGGTAGGAGAAAGGAGCAAGAAAGAGAAGGAGAGAAACATCTGTGTGTGAAAGATACATCGATCAGAGTGGCCTCTTACACAACCCCAGCTTGGGACCTGGCCCAAAACCCAGGCAGCATATGCTCTGACTAGGAATCAAACCAGTGACCTTTTGGTCCACAGGGTGGTTGGTGCTCAATCCATTGAGCCACACCAGCCTAGGGCTAGATCTTAAATATTTTCACCACACACACACACACACACACATACACAAAAGAAAAGAAAAAGAAAAGAAAAGAAAAAGGGAAAGATAATTATGTGACCTGATAGAGGTACTAGCTAAAGCTACAGTGACAATCATTTTGCAGTGTATAAATGTATAAAATCAACATGGTGCGTGCCTCAAAAGTACACATGTCTTATAGTTCAATGAAAAACAGTGAAAGGAGGAAGGAAGGGAGGGAGCAAAGGAGGGAGGAAGGAAGGAAGGAAGAAAGGAAGGGAGGGAGGAAGGAAGATGACGCTTCTTGGCACCCCGCTTTTTCAAGTACGGAAAGCTGAAGCAAACTGGACTTAAATGCAGCTGAGCTTGCAGGTTCTGGGTCCAAGATTTGCTGTGTCTCAACTTTGTAGCTGGGTGCTCACTGACAAGGCTTTTCTTTTTCTTCCCCTCAATCAGAGTCTAAGGGAGTAGAGAGAGCACACCTATTAATATAACTATTGGTTCATGTTCAGGAGGACTTCCCGTCAAGGGAGGGCTGACTCACCTACCAAGTGTTACTGCTCCCCAGGGTCTCCCCACACACTGTCTCATTGCTCCCCCTTGGTTCTCGGGCTTCTGCCCCCTCCCTCTTCAAGGCCTTTGCAATGTCTCCCCTGTGCCTGGAACACTGGCTGATGTAGGTCGCCTCCCACCTCCAGGACTCTTGTCACTTCCCAACTGAGTGGTTTGGGTGGGCCACTGAACCTGTCTGGGTTTCATTTTCCTTATCTGTAAAGAGAAAAACTAGACACAGCCTCTGGCTTCTGTGGAGAGCTAAATCAGGTAATCAAGCCCTTAGCTCAAGGCCTGGCTCAGGGTCCTTGCACACATGTGGCAGATCCTGATTTTTGTTCCTTTTTTTTTTTTTTTTTAAGATTTTATTTCATCATTTCTAGAAAGAGGGGAAGGGAGAGAGGCAGAGAGGGAGAGAGACATCAATGTATGGCTGCTTTTCACCTGCCTCCAGCTACAGACCTGACTGGAGACCTGGTTTGCAACCTGGTTATGTGCCCTGGCTGGGGAATTGAACCTGCAACCTTTGGGTTCGCAGGCCGGCGTCTTATCCACTGCGCTACCAGCCAGGGCTTGATTTTTGTTCTTTAGTCTAGCTCCCTCCCCTCTCTGTCCTGGGGAGCTGTCACCTTTGGTTCTATTTCTTGCTCTTCTTTTCCCCCCAACAAAGACTGGCCTCAACCTATTTCCTCACTGTCACCAAAGATAAGCCTATCACTTCCCACCCGACTGCTTGCATTTTTGTTTTACCAAATGTGGGAGAAGTTATCAAGCTTTGGAACTTTACAAAGTCTTATAAGCAGTATCTGAATAATAACTTTCCTGTTGGATAATAGCGAGACGCTCCGTTGGGTACTCACCTCCTGCTTGAATTCTTCTTATTTATTTATTTAATTTGCAAAACACCACACATTTACTTAGTAAGGAGTTGATCCTGATGAAACCAACACTTTGAAATACTTGCATAGAAGATGTGATAAAGATAATTGAACACAATAATGAAAAAGAGAACCAGCGTGGAGGTTTGAACTGAGCTTGTTTATTCTCCCAGCTAATTGCCATGCCATCAAGAGTGAGGATGAACGTTTGGTTTTTTCAAAGATCTGAGTGCAGGTGACACTGATCTCACCACTACTTTTTCACCTCCTGTCTCGTTATTGTATTTTCCGTTCCTACCCCATTCCTGAAGTTGAACCAATGCACTGTTTGTAGTTGCAGATCTTGGTGTTTCTGCCATCATCTGCAGTTTCTTCAACCGTTTGACCATTGCACCCATTCCTCACACAGCCATTCCCACTAGTCCTGCCTTCAAGTTCATCCAAGCTATGTTCTGCTCCAGGCGCCATCTTTCTCTCAGCTGCTGAATGGTGGCCATGCTGGGTACCTGGGCTTTCAGGGTGGGTACCAGGTGGCCACTGGGAAGTGCACCCTTCTGCTTGAATTCTTTTTTATTTAAACAAATTTTTAAATTTTTTTATTGTTGTTATATTACATTCATCTAATTTCCTCCTCTCTGCTCTCCCCTCTGCTTGAATTCTTTTTGTTTTAGAAGAGTTTATTCATTATTTTCAGACAGAAGGGCAGGGAGGAAGGAAGAAAGGGAGAGAAACATCAATGTAGGGTTGCCTTTCGCCTGCCTCCAGCTATGGACCTGGCTGGAGACCTGGCTTGCAACCTGGTTCTGTGCCCTGGCTGGGGAATTGAACCAGCAACATTTGGGTTCTCAGGCCAGCACCTATCCATTGAGCCACCAGCCAGGGCTGCTTGAATTCTTAATGGTGGAGTTCACAAACACCAGACCCCCTATTTCTTGCTACTTCTGCTTCCTGGATAGCTGTCTTTTCATCAGAAGTAACCCCAGGGGAGCTATCAAGGAAACACTTGGAGATCCACCAACCAGCTGTGAACTTTGACCTTAGGGGTGAGGATGGGGAACTGAGAAGAAATTTTCTTAGTGGTGTTTCTCAAATTTTAGTGTGCAGGAAATCACTGGGGTGCTTGGTTTCTAGAACATGCCAGTCTGCACCCCCTATTAATTGTGATTCAGTAGATCTTGGGAGGGGCTCAGGAATTTACTCTTTAACGAGCTCCACCTTTTGGGTTATCTGAGGTGGATGCTCTAGAACTCCCCCCACCACTGTGAGCACCTGCAGATGTCTTTTGCTCACCCCATGTTAACTCTGCCCCTCCCAGGTTGCCCTCCCCATTGCAGCCAACTTGAGTTCATCTGCAGAAGCACAACCCTTGGTTCTTACTGGTGGTTAGTGGCAGAGCCAAGGAAGGTTGAGCTGGGGGAGGTGAGCTGTTTCTTCTCATTCCTGCCACCATGTGCTAATGAAAGCAAGTCCCAGACCAGATTCACCCCTACTGTTCTCCAACAGGCATTCATGGTCAAACAGGCATGATTGCAAATATGGTCATGGTACATGCTCTGACCTCCTGCATAAAGTTTATTCAAGGTAAGCCCACACAGTTCCAAAGGCAGGCTCCTCTTATGCTGATAATCAACACCAGGCCATAAGAAATCCTTTCGACCAATGGCTTCTGGTCAACTCCCAGAAACCATCTTAGGCACAGGCTGAGGTTGCTTTGGGTTTTTACATCTCCTCATGGAAGACTGGGAGTGTTTCTAAACTACGTTAGTTGATTTACATATTGTGAATGTTTAGTAAAAAGAACCCATTGCTATTATTCTCTATGCTAATAAATAAGTCACTCACTTCACCAGTAAAAACCCAGTGTTGACCAGAACATTAACAAGGTCTTAGATGTACTCAAGGTGTTGGTAGTCAAAGGACTTGAGTGGCTGACCCTGGAATCATGCCTCTGGGGGACCAGGCAGAAGCTTCCTTTTACAGGACTTTCTCTGAGCCTGCCCTTTGCTCTGTTCCTCCCTTGCTGTCCTGCTCCTCCATTTTATATTTGTCTTTCTGGGGGGCACTTTCATAATAAATTATTGTGTAAAAATACTCCTCTTAGGGAATGCTTCTGGGGCACCTGATCTAAGATAGCCAGCTAGGCATATCTGAAGGTGGGTGAGTCTCAGATTTGGGGGCAGATCCAACCACTAGAAGAGCTTGTGAAAGAGGCAGATCTCAAGGTCACACCCCAGAGACTGTGGCTCTGTAGGGTGGGGCCCAGGAATCTGCAATGTGGTAAGCTCTCCAGGGTATCCTGCTGACTGTGGCCCTTGGGCCTCATTTTGAGCATCAAGGCTGCTGCCCCTTTGGAAGTGGCCCTTCCACCAGAAATGGGTTGATTTCTAGCTTGGGTCTCTGAAGCCCCACCCTGCTCTGCCAATGCTGACCCCACAACTCTAAGCCACTTGGCTTCAATCAGGAATAAGCTGTTGCTGTGTATAGTCCACTGGCACTCCCTTGGTGTCAGGCTGATCCTCCAGGTCCCAGGCACTGACACTCCGTTCTGATCTAGCCAGAGCGTTTTTTGAAGACCTATGTGGCTCCTATTCCTTGGCTCCTGTTCTTCTGTTCTTTTCCCTGGCACCTGCCCAAGTTGCCCAACTTTCATTTCCGGGTTCTGAGTCTCTCTCTCGCTCTCTCTCTCTCTCTCCCCCACTCAGGTCTCAGTGACATTGGCAGGACAGAACTCTGAAACAGCCATTTCTGGCAGTGAATCTTGTAGTTACACACTCAAGTGCTATGGTCACACTTTCTGGGTTGAATTTGAGCTCTATCACTCAAGAGTGGTGTGACCTTGGGCAAGTTATTTACTCTGTGCCTTAGGTTTTTAAAATTTAATTTTATTGTTGTTCAATTACAGTTGTCCCAGTTTTTCCCCCATTGCCCTCTCCTACCTCACCCACCCCAGCTCCCACAGTCAATCCCCACTCTATTGTCCATGTCCACGGGTCATTTATACATGCTCCTTGACTAGACCGTTCCCCTTTTTCCCTCTCCCCCTCCCCCCTTGCTTCTGGTTACAGTCAGTTTGTTCCTTTTTTTTCATGTCTCTGGTTCTATTTTGCTTATTCATTTTGTTCATTAGGTTCCACTTACAGGTGAGATCATATGATATTTGCCTTTTGCCACTTGGCTTATTTCACTTAGTATAATACTTTCCAGATCCATCCATGCTGTCACAAAAGGTAGGAGTTCCTTCTTTTTTTTCTGCTGCATAGTATTGCATTGTGTAAGTGTACCACAATTTTTTTATTTACTCCTTTACTGATGGGCATCTAACAGTTGGCTATTATGAATAATGCTGCTATGAACATAGGGGTGCATAGGTTCTTTTCAATTGGTGCTTCTGGGTTCTTTGGATTCTAGCAGTAAAATTACTGGGTCAAAAAGCAGTTTCATTTTTAGTTTTTTGTGGAAATTCCATATTGTTTTTCATAGTGGCTGCACCAGTCTTTATTTCCATGAATAGTGCACTAGGGTTTCATTTTTGCCACATCCTTACTGGCACTTGTTATTTGTTGATTTGTTAATGATGGCCATTCTGACAGGTGTGAGGCAGCATCTCATTGTGGTTTTAATTTGCATCTCTCTGATGGCTAGTGATATTGAGTATTCTTTCATATGGCTGTGGGCTCTCTGTATATCCTTCTGAGAGAAATGTCTGTTCAGATCCTTTGCCCATTTTCAATTTGGATTCTTTGTCTTACTTGTATTGAGTCATGTAAGTTCTTTATATATTTCAGAGATCAAACCCTCGTCTGAGGTATCAATGGCAAATATGTTTTCCCATACATATTTGGTTCTTCTTTCATTTTGCTGATGTTTTCTTTCTTGATGCAGAAGCTTTAAAATTTGATGCAGTCCCATTTGTTTATTCACTTCTTTATATCCTTTGCCCTAAGGAGATATATCAGAGAAAATATTGCTGAAGGGGATATCTGAAATTTTACTGCCTATGTTTTCCTCTGGGACTTTCATGGTGTCACGACTTATATTTAAGTCATTATCCACCTCGAGTCTATGGAAATGATAAGAATAACTACTGAGAGTTTATTTGTTGCTGATAGGACAACTGCATGGCACAAAGTGAGTGCTCATTACACATTCATTTAGCTGTATCCTCAGGACCATGGGGTGTATCTCATACAGGCCCTCAAGAAGCCCTCTTATTTCTTGGCCCTGTGCGCTCTCTGAAAGGTGGACACAAATGGGACAAAAACTTGGTAGCTTTGCAGGATTCTGTTTTGACTGTTGACGGGCACACAGAACTTGTGACTATAGACATAACCAAGGGTTAGGAAAATGCAGGGTTCGTGCTGAAAAGCAGTCTTGCCAACACACACTCACATACTCACCTGCACATTCTGGCACACTCACCTGCAAACTCACATAATATATTTTCACACACACATTCTCTCCCATGTTCTTACACAGACATGCTCGCATGTACTCACTTTCACACATGCACCCTAACCCATGTTCTCCTACCCATGCTCACAAATCTCATACCCTCACATAGGTAGCCCCACACCCATTTTCACACTCAGATGCTCACAGATATCTCATACCTTCCCACACTCACATGGGCTTCACACAGACATGCTCACACATGCTCACACACACACAACTTCTGTGGAGTCAGCATGGAAGAAGTCTTTACTGGGAGGGGGTGGAATTGGCAGGAACTGAGGAGGAAGGAATTCAGCAGGCTTTCATGGGCCTACTCTGCGTTAGGCCTGGGGAGGTGACCGGTAATCCGGACTTAATTCCTATGTTTTTAGAGCAAGGTGGAGAGTCAAACCTGCCCCTGGGCTGCACAGAGCCAGGTGCTGCCTGAGCTGAACTCTGAAGCCAGTGTGTGGGGGTGGGGACACGGAGAAAAGGCACAGGAGGGGAAAGTGGATGGCATGTTCCAGGGAAGGGAAGGCAGCCAAGGTGAGTGGGGGTCAGACCTGGGAGTGGCTTGAATGCTTGTTTTCGGAGTTTGGGTTTTGTTTTTCTCTTGTGAGCACTGGGGTGAGCAGAGGTCTGGAGGAGGAGATGAATTTGTATTTTAAGAAGACCATTGTGACAGGACAGGGTCAGAGAGGATAGAAGAAAAGCCTGGCTAGAAAGCTACGACAGTGATGCGGTCCATGTGAGAAAGAAGGGGACTCAATAAACCCGGTGGCAGAGAGTTAAGGCTGTCAGGCAGGGGGGTCTTTTGTTCGAGGCTTTCTGACTGATGGCAGAAGGTTGTCTCAGTGGACAAGGGAGAGGACAAGTTTGATGGTGAGGTTTCTAGTAAGAAAGCAGGAAAGAAGGTGGGACTGGTAATAGCTCCAAGAACATAGGAGAGAAGACGGAAACGAGTGAGAGAGATGGTGAGGAAGGAATACGGCGTGGATGAGCTCAGAGAAGGGGTCTCAGCCAGCAGGCACGGGGTACAATCAGCTCTAGCTGGCTGTGCTGGGCAGGCACGTGGGGCAGTGCCCTGGGGAGAATGCCCGCGTGGGAGGCTGGGTAAGCTGCCAGCGCTGGCCGCCAGAGAGGTCAGGCAGCGACCATGCCACTGGGGAAGAGCGGTCTGTGTGTGTGTGTGTGTGTGTGTTCTGGGACTGCCCTTCTTTGTCCCCTCCCTTCTGGGAGTCAGTTCTCCCTCCTCAGGGCCTAGTTTTTCCAGCTGACCTCTTCCCATGGTCGCTGACAAGGCCCAGCCCTGGGTCTATCCACATCTTCGCTGGCTTAAGGGGAACCAGTGGCCTGTGGGTAAACTTTTCTCTTAAGGAAGAATAACGGTGACTGAGCCAGAGCTGGGAACCAGAACTGTGACAAGGAAGAGAGGTGGTAGCAAAAGATAAGATCTGTGGTCTTGACATGGATTAAGGTTTCCTCCTGTAAAGTGCTGGACAAAGAAGTCCCAGGGGTACAAAGATCAATGGGATTGAGTCTCTGCCTTCAAGGGCTTCAGAGACCAGCAAGAAAGAGCCATGTGCAGAAACCCCCTGAAATGATCAGGCATAGGTGTTGTAACTGGTACAGCAGTGGTGGGACCAGAGAAAAGGGACTAATGGATTCTTTCTTGGAGAGTCATGGAGCGTTGTTCTAAAGAAGAAACATTTTTATCTATTTTTTGCCCTGGGCCTGGATTGGTGGGCAGAATTTTCTAGGCAGATAGAAGCAGAAGGTTACAGGATAAGGAGGGCATTCATGACAAAAGAAACCACATGAAAAAAGTCACAGACCAATGGACGTACCAGCCAGAAGAACATGGGGTTGGAGGCAGAATACCAGGGAGCAGGTGGGTGGGTGTGGTATATGATGAACCTGGACAGGTGAGTTGGGACTAGAATATGAAGGACCCTGTGGCTTATGAGAGTTTTGAATATCCTCTTGCAACATTGTGCAATAGAATTTTCGGTAATGGTGCAACTGTTTTATGTCAGGCTATACTGTCCACTATGGTAGCCACTAGCCACACATGGCTGTTTGGGCACTTGAAACGTGGCCTGGGTGGCTAAGTACTTGAATTTTTTCTTTACCTTATTTTATTGTAATTTTAATAGTCACATGTGGCTAGTGCCTACTGTATGAGACTACATTTCTAGGCACTGGAAAGCTGTTTAATTTTTTTTTTTAATTAATTGATTTGAGAGAGAGAGAGAACAATTTGATTCTGGTATGTGCCTGGACCTGTGATCCTGCAACCTATGTGCACCAGGAAGGCACTCGAACCAACTGAAATACCCAGCCAGGGTCTAGAAAGCTGTTTAAATGAGGGAAATAGGGACCAGTACAGAAGTGTGGTTGACATGGTGATAAACATATAACCAATACGTAGCGTAGTACAGCATACAAGTTCATTCATACATAATACAATCAGAAAGTTTCCAACATCAGTGTTTTTCCGCAATGATAACTTGCATATATACCTTTCTGCACTGTCACACGTGGGGAGTCATTTACTCCTCACAGTAATTCTGTGAGTTGGGCAGAGATTGTCTGTTTCTTTTTCAGGCAAGCTGGAGTTCTATAAGATGATGTGACTTTCCATCCTTTTAATCTTCCTTCTTTCCTTTCTTCCTCCTTCCCTCCCACCTTCCCTTTTCACCCCTTGCCCCATTCCAGTTTCCTGGGATAATTAAAAAAACTAAGCCCCCTGCACTCAAACCCTTGGTTCAGGCTCTGCTTTCAGAGGAGGAGCTGGGGTTAAGAGAGGCTTAAAACTCTACTGGGCCTTCAGCTGAAAGAAGAAAGTAGAGCTCAGAGCGGCAAGAATTTTAGCAAATTTCAACGGAAAGCTCCTGAGAGATCATATAGCACACCCACTCATTTTATAGATCTGGCAAAAGGCCAGAGACTTATCCAAGACCATCCCCCAGCCCTATCAGTCCAGGGATAATCTGGAATTTCTGCTCTTCATGAGGTGAACTAATCTGTATAAAAAGCAGAGTGCTTAACACAGCAGGTGCATGGTAAATGCAAAAATGAAATGACACGGGGAAGGGCATGGCTAAAGGTCCTCTGTGAGAGTGTTTCCATATGCCTCTGTGACAGGCCTCTGCCTCAGGATCATGGCTTTCCCCACCTGTTGCTGCTCCTCTGGGCTCTGGTTTGCACAGATGATGTCAAGGAGGCTATGTGATTAAAGACACCCCAAGAAAGGCAGCTCTTAGGGAAGAGGGACATTTGAAAATCTTGTTGCAACCCTTATTATTGTATTTCTGTACCAGGGGCAGAGGATTTGGATGAAGACAGCCAGTATTCCCTGGGAACTGCTTGGAGCCTCCATGACTCAACCCACCTCAAATAATTTACTTCAATTCCACAAATAGTGGTGCTAGGACCTGCCTAGGTCTGAAAAGTTTATAACAACTATTATGACTGATGTCTGCTTCGGCAGCTCACAGTCCTGTGGATCATAAAGGCAGGCCTCCTGAGACAGAGGCCTGGATTAAATTCATTGAGCCAAACCTGCGAGGTAGGTACCCCATAGCCTTTAAGAAAGCACTTGCATCAGGGAGAAAAATAAAAACAAATAAATGACGTGAGAGAAGGAAGAACGTGTGCTGTTTTCCCTGTGACAGGTGTTCGGACCTTAGAACAACCTCTCTTTTTCTCTCTTCATGATATTGATGAATTCATGCTAATTAAGCATGCTAGCAGGAAATGGTCTTACT
This sequence comes from Noctilio leporinus, assembly GCA_004026585.1. NCBI lineage: Eukaryota > Metazoa > Chordata > Mammalia > Chiroptera > Noctilionidae > Noctilio > Noctilio leporinus. The sequence continues at coordinate 149,647 of PVIW01002315.1, forward strand.
AAGACACAAGAATGCCAGAAAGTGGGAGATAAATTCCACAAAGAGTCAAAGGTCTGCTGCATCCTGTATGTTTTTAGTGGTCCAGTGATTTGGAGGACACCGGAACACCCCCTTTCAGGTAAGCGAGTTGCTTACCCGAGCCCTATACCACTACTGCCAACTCACTTTGAGCTCCTCATGCCAATGGACAGGCAGGCAACAAAGACGTCTTCTTCCGGTGAGGATAATACAGCCTGATTGATGTGAGGAACTATGGTGGCTTTGATACAACAAAGGGCAGGAAAAGACACGTAGAATACATTCATTTAGCACCCCTTCATGCTTTCTCGTTCAGTGGTATTAGTGAATGAGCAATTTCACCATTTATAGCCAAAAAGGGCAAGGCTATTAAAGATGCAGATCCTTCCTGAAGGATACATGGTGCCCCATGAAGAAAACAACCCAGACCAATCAAAATGCTTTGAGAGAGAGAGGGAATCAAGAAAGGGTGGTGGAGAAGGGGGATGATAAATGTTAATTGTGGCTTTAGGACAGCTGCGCAGTAGAGACTATAGCTGGTTTCACTAACCCTCTTCCATGAAGTTATTGGGGAGATTGTGGCTGATCACCAACTTGAAGGAGACTCTGTCATTGATTAGATTTTTAGACTTAAGAGAGGAACAACATGAGCAGATCCAAGTGGTAAAAGGGGTGGATTGTATCACTCACTTCTTTAGCGTCACTTTATATCTTCTTGGGCTCACTCCTAGTCACTGCTGCAGTGACCACTCCCACAGAGACCTTGACCCATTTCACAGAGTTGCAGTCTTCCAGTGATTCACCTCATGTCCCTGTTGTTTCTCTGGCTAATTGAGTTTTCTGATGGCACAGTGTAGAACACACATGGAAGCTACCAGGTACTCCCATATATGCAACTTAGGAGTGCAGAGCAATTAGTACTTCTGGTTGGAGGCAGCCCTTAGCCAATGGGGGATGGGAGTGGATGCATAAATGCTCCTCCCTTTCCTTCCCTCAGATGGACAATCCCAATGAGTACAACTGATACAATTCATAAGAGTTTTTTTTTTTTTTTTCAGATGAATGCAAGATGGAGCAAGCAAGCCAATTTGATAAAACATTTTAGCATTTTCTCTCCCTTAGTCCCTGTCTCAGTTTGCCTGTTCTTTACTCTTGATCCTGGGATCACATTCCTGAATAAACAACTTACACCTAAGTCTTTATCTAAGGCTCTGCTGTCTCTGGGACACCCAGGCTAAGACCGATTCCCAGATTTTTAGGTTAGTTACTTAATCTCTTTAAGTCACCCCTCCCCCTGGCATGAGGTAAATAGATAGTCCCAGAAACCCTTGAAATTCTGACGTTAGAACAAAATGGGGCTTTGTTAGAAAAGAAGAGAGGGATAAATGGTTGTTAGTAGGTGGATCAGTCAGTGTCCTGGAGGAATGAAAGAGATGGCACACTCAGAAGGAATGGTTGAAAAAATTTAGCAAAGGAGCTACACGGTGTGGACAGGTTTAAAGGAAATCAAGAAGAGGCAATGAAGCACAGACTAGTAACCTTGGGAGGTTGCTCCCACCCCTAGGTGCGATGTTGTCAGGCAGCTGTAAGAGGTAGTTTTCTGGCAGGTGCTATGGTTTTTGCTAGAGGAAGTGAGCCACTATTAAGCTCAAAACCTGCCAGGAGGGAGTCGGGATAAATAGCCCAATCTTTTTCCTCTACTACTTCCATCTTTTACCAATATCTTCCATTGGCTGAATCCAACCCCTGGCAAGAGGACAGGGAGGCCTGATCAATCCAGTTTATACAGGTCAGCCTCCTGGGGCACTGAGCAGGTTGTGAAGGGGTGGAGAATGGAGCTGGAGGGGCAAACAAAGAACTTCTGGTCTCATGATAACAAGCACCTGCCCAGTAACTTCATTTAAAATGCATAACTATAGTAACACACACAACCGGCATAAACAGTTTTGGGAACACATAAGCAAACAGCTCAATTAGTGAGAAGTGCATTGGCGTATGAGCATGGCCAGTGGCCATGAGCAATCAGTGTGTCTTGGGCTTTTCTGGTTTACCTTTCAAAGGAAATGAAGGACATCAGGCTGGTCTGTGAGTGAGTTAGAGGAGGTGGGTTAATAAGCAAGTGTTCCTGTTTTATCTCCCTTCATTCCCGGGGTGGATAAGAAACACAAGAGATTCTGTTAAGTGCAATTTAATATCGTTTATCAAGTACTCCCTTTGTACTTATTATACAGAGCTAGGTGCTGTAGGGAAAAACAGAGGAAGGATAAGATATGGTCTCAAGTCTCTTAGAGTTTACATTCTAAGTGGAGAGGAAGGTTCCATAGATGAAATAGAATAATAAAAAGTGGGAAAAATGGAAATGGTAAAGCATGGGACTCAGATGAATCACAAGGAATTTGCTAAAGAAGGAACCACACCCAAGTCCCTGATTTCCGTATGCTGCTCAAGAAGTGTCCACCTAGGTAGAACTAGATTAAAGCCCTTATGTAGGAGTTTGTGGTGACCAGGGTGTGTCTAACCAAACTGGGCAATGGGACTAAAGAGAATGTATCATACTTGAACTTCCAATTTCCTTCCTTTAGGGTGGAGTCCTCTTGGATCTCTTTGTTTTTATCGTGTCTGTTGCAGGCTGTATTGGGTTTCTCAGAGCCCGGGAAGAAGAGGAGTAATAAGTGAGAAGAAAAGGGGGATCCTTTTCTCTTTGAAGATATTGGATGTGTCTAGAGCAGAGGAGGAAAGGGATTAGCAAGCCTGTGTGAGTCATGTTCCATTCCAGGATGGTGGGGTGAAAAAAAGGTTCAGTTTCTTCACCAGCCCTGCTCTTCCTCCACACCCAAGGGGAAGGTGTTATGGTCATCCATTCTCCTTCAAAGGTTAGAGCAGGCTTTCACGAAGTATATTCTCTGAGACTAAAGGCCCAGGAAGTGATAAAAAATATTTTACATTTCCTTTGGTGAATAAATTTGGGAAGTACTAGATTAAACAAAATTAAATCAGGTTCTTCATTGCAAAATCTCCCAGAGTCTTATTGATTGATTGATTGACAGAGGGAGCGGAGAATGAAAAGCAGGGTTGTCGATGGAAAGCCAATCTTACCTGTAACCGAAATAGTCTCCCTGCTGATAAAAGGGTGAAAGAAGAAAGCTCACTTGGGCGTATTTCTAAGGGGTGAACAACAAGATTGGAAGTCCATGACAGGCCTAGACTCACAGAGATAAAGGTGTAGCCTGTCGGGACTGGCTCTCAGGGTTAGGTGTGCAAAGACACTGGGCACACTGTTGGTCTTTGGGAGTGAGGCATTGGGACCTGGGTTTGATAGGTAATTATGTTACAAGCATTAACTGACTTAGACATGAATGAAAGTGAAATAAGAGAGTCTATATTAGGAGAAATTGAACCCAACTTTCAGGTGGTGGCTTCGTTTGTACTCTTTGGCTTGTTTCTTCATTTGTCTTCTCATTATACCTGAAATCCAAAGTGGTGAATGGTAGTGCAGGACTGGGACACAGGTGTGTAAAGAGACATGGTTAATGTAGGGGAGTGTGATCAGCTCTGGCGGGTGGTATTAGGAGTCTCCATCTCTGTCACCTCAGCTAGTCCTTTTGGAGAACAAATACAGATACAATAATGATGCTTTCTGATTTTCATAATTTTACAACATATTAAACATCTCACAGATATTGTCTCATTTATTCTGACTTTCAAACAACTGTGAAAAAGGCATTGTGATTCCTCTTTTCTGTATTAATTAATTATGGCTCAGAGAGAAATTCTTCAATGCGGTAATTGGCAGAATCAGGTTCCAATCTGGGTCTTTGGACTCCATATTGCTTTTGTTTGATCTCTTGGAGGGTGGTCAAGGCTACCACATAACCAGGAACTCCTAAGACAGAAGAAATTGTTCAGATACTCATGGAGTCCAGGTAGGTAACAGGTAGGAGTGAAGCTTGTTAGGTGTAGGAAATTAGGGAGGGTGGGTACTGTGGTTCAAGACTGGTGAATCCACACCCTGCTAAAGGAGGTAATCTTTACTCAGCTCCAGGTGATTATTGCCAAGAAGAAGTGCCAGTCTGATATTTCTTTCTTTCTTTCTTTCTTTCTTTCTTTCTTTCTTTCTTTTTTTTTTTGAGAATAGGTGGAAATTCAATTAAATATTAGCAAGTGCCTACTATGCATCAGGTACCTGGAGTAAAGCAGTGAATAAAAGAGATTTAAAAACCCTCTACATTTTTATGTGAACTCGTCCAATTTTTAAGTGTTGGGAACTAATAGAAAATTTAGAAAACATTGTCCAGGCCAAACAAAACACATTTATGGGCTATGTTTGGCCTGTTGGCCGCCAGTTTGTGACTTCAGTTCAAAGACTTTGATGGACCAAATGTTCTCCAAAGAGGTGGCTGTGAAGAATGGCCCACTAGGTCCAGGGAAAAAATTGTTAGCAGGTTTGTTTACATTGGTTTTTAAAAACTCATCCTTAAAAAATTCTTAGCCTTGTGAATGTTGTATCATGTACATAACTGATTCATACATAGCACAAGTATATTCTAACAACTATTTCAATAAATACTACTTCTATTAAAATAACAATTGATGTTATTTTAATATTTATTAAAGATTTAAATATATTGAAATATTTAGATGTTAAATAGTTCAAACTATTAGTTTAAATAGATATTAAACTAATACCTTCTGTTGTTGTATTTTACTATTCAGTGTCTATTAACAGCTATCAAATATTTAATAAATATTAAGTATTTTAATAGATATATTGGGAGGATATAATAGGAACATGGACCAGGAAAGGTTTAAGACCTCTGGGGTTAATCCTTAAAAAGAAGGTATTTGGGGGAGGAAGAGGCAAGGAAGGGGAACAATTTAGACAAGAACCTAGTATAAAGGAACCATGGACATGGACAATAGGTGGGATTGACTTTGGGGGGAATGGGTGGGTGGGGAGGGGGACAGAGGGGAGCAAAAAGGGGATGGATGTAATACAACAACAATAAAATTTAAAAAAATAATAAAATAAAAAAAGAAGGTATTTGTACACCTTTTGCCTGAAATATGGCTCAGTGCTCAGAGGGCTTCATGGAATATGAGAGTGGACAGAGTATCTATAGCAAGACTGACTCAGTTCAAACTATCCTCCTGTACCTTCTGCCAGAACCTTGTGCTGTGTGTAAAAACTGCAGGTTCTGCTGGGTGATGGAAGAAACAGTTAGGCAATAGGGCCAGTTCAGGGTAGACCAACATTTCAATCACTCCAGCCAAGCTTATGGGGCTGTTATGGTCACAACTGCTTTTAGTTTTTATAAAATGGGACCTGCTGTAGCACCATAGCTGTGCTTAAGAAGTGAAGCCTGAAGGATAATTTCACCCTCACCCTTAAGTGTCACAAAGGTTGTTATAGGAAGGCAGGTGACCACCCTTCAACTTTCCTGAGGACAGAATACGAGTAGGTGGATGTAAACTGCTAATAGGAGATTCGGGTTACTGTTAAAGAAGACATTTCTGACAGTGAGCTTTGAGCCCTATTCTAAAGCCTGTCTTGGACACGATACTCACCATCTGTCAGTAGAGTGGCAGGCAGCATGATGTCCCAAAAAGAACATTGAACAAGGAGCCAGGAAGTGAGTGTTCTAGTTCTACAGGGACCTTTTGGTCATCATGACCTTAGAGAATGTCAGATTTGTCCTCTGGATCTTATTTTCCTCTTTTGAATACAGAAGGTCATGATCTATGGTCCTGAGCTGCTTCATTTTACTTCAACCATTAGTCTTATGCTGAGAGTCTTAAGAGTTAGAAAGTGAATGTTTACCATGTATTGGAAAATAATTTCCTGGGCTAGAACAAGCTACCTCTTTAACTCATGTAAATATACTAGCTGCTATAGCAAACACATCCCAATTTGTATAGTGGCTCAGACATAGTAGAAATTTACCTGTTGTTCACAAAAAGTAGCGAATATGTTTTTCTGATTGACAAGTCATTTTTCTCTAAGTGTAATAAATTGGTCCAGGAGCTCAAGATGGAAACATCATGAGGCTCTGCCATCTTCAATGCATGGCTCCAAGGTGGCCAAGTTCAACTAAGTTTAGTTGAGAGAAGGGGGAAAAGCAGGGACAATTGAGCCTGGGATATATTTATGGGCCACTCTGGGAAGGGTTTGCATTAATTCTGCTCAAAATCTATTGACAAGAATTCAGTACCACGGAAATGCTGGGCTACAAAGGAGGCTGGGAAACATAGTTTAGCCATATGCTTGGGAAAAAGAAGAAATGGATTTGGCTGATAGGGAGGAGAACTAAAAGGAGGAATGATTGTATGGCATGGAGAAGAGTAAGATGGGGTGATATTGATTATCTTCTTAATTATTAATTATCTTCTAAAGAGCTAGGAGCAGCCCTCAGCTAATGAAGAATGGCGGAACCTCGGCTTTAAAAGATTTCCTAGGTTCTACTTTTGGCCATGTCTTGATCTAAATAAAGGACTGAGTAGAATTGATTATTATGTTTCAGTTTCCTCATCTGTAAATGGCTTCTTCCCATGTTCCATTCAGGTCTTAGCTCAAACATCTCTTTTCTGGGGAGGCTTGAGAGTCTACCTTCTCCACTCTTTTCTAGCTTCTGATTCATTGATATTTCTCCCTCACCTTTATTATTTCTCCTTAATGTACTTATCACTTTCTGAAATTACTTTCTTGATTTGCATACTTATGTATTTTCTGCCTCTCTCCACTAGAATGTTAGCCCATAAGTAAAGGAATTTTTATGTTTTTTTTTTTTGTTTAAGGTTTTATTTCATTATTTTTAGAAAGAGGGGAAGGGAAAGAGGCAGAGAGGGAGAGAGACATCAATGTATGGTTGCGTTTCACCTGCCTCCAGCCACAGACCTGACTGGAGACCTGGTTTGCAACCTGGTTATGTGCCCTGGCTGGGGAATTGAACCTGCGACCTTTGGGTTTGTAGGCCGGCACCTTATCCACTGTGCTGCCAGCCAGGGCCTGGAATTTTTATGTTTTTTTTTTCTTTTGGTATGGTTGTGTTTTCCATGGCATATGTAGTATTCAACAAATATTAACTGAATGAATGAATCAATGAAGGGAAACTGACCATAAGACCTTTTCAGAGGCAGCTGTTGCAAGTGGCCAATATTTTTCAGTAAAAGAAAGATAGCAGAGGACTTGGGTTTGATGGTCAGGGATGAACCTGAGTCCACCTCCCTCAGCCTAGGGTGGTGGCACTTGAGTGGGGCACAGGTCTCTGACACAGGAGGCTAGCTGTCTGTGCCCTGTGGCCCTGATCAGATCCTGGCCTTCAGAGTTCTGTGCCGTCCCTCCTTTTCTCTTTTTAAGAGGTAATTGGTTGGCCTCCCATGGTGTATATGTGGCTTCTTCTTCAAGCCATTTGTTCTTGCTGTTGAAACATGACTAAGCAGATTCTCCATCCCCCAGTGGCCAGCTGTCAGCTGGCGAGAGTTGACACTGACAGCTCAGACAGGCTGGGAGGACAGGTTCTCCTTACAAAAGACCCCCCCCCACCCCAACCTTTGCTCTGTGTTCAGAAAATCACCAAACAGACACCATCATCCCTGCCTTCTTTGAACTGGCCTTACCTCCTCCATGATGATGGAGACCTAGGCTGACTCGCACGAGGGAGAGGAAAGCAGAGATTGATGATTCCTACTCTCTGGGCTCAATGTCCAAGTCATGCTGGATGTTACAAAATGACTGGTAGAGGTGGTGGTATGATGATGATGATGATGATGATGATGATGATGATAATGAAATCATTTTTTGCTTACTAAGTGCTTGCTATGTCCTAGGCATGGTACCAACCTCTTCAGGTACGTTAGCTCATTTGATCCTTACAATAAAATTATGAGGTAAGTGTTGTGACTTTATTAATAAGGAATCGGAGGCAAAGGAAGCTTAAGGAACTGGCCCAAGGCAACATGGCTGATAAGCGGGAGGACTGCATTTTAAGCACTGCAGTTAAGTGCAGGACTCTATTTCCGAATACGGGTGCTTGCTTCTCTGGTTCTACTCGACACCACTGCACTGATCATCCCTTGAGCTGACAGTAGGAACACAAAGGAAAACCCAAGGAATTCGCTGCCATTCCCTTAGTTCACATCAAGAAACCCCTGCTGAGTTTAGTGGGAGGTTAACAGGATTAATGTGGAAAATTGATTTATAAGTGAACTGAATGTGGGAACTACTGGGTGAAAATGAAGTTAGAAAAGACTCTGCAGAATCATTAATGTGTTGACACTAATTGAAAATCTAGGGAGAGGGATAGATTATGCTGCCATTCCTAAGTTTACTTGATTAGGGGACACTACCCGCCCGCTCTGAAGTATCTTGGGGTTCTAGATGAGCACTCTTGGGGTTCTAGATGAGCACTCTGGAAATTTTTGAAGTCTAATATACTCACTGATCTAGAAAGGTGCTTGGGCATTCTTCTTTTTATTCCCACTACCCTTATCTGAAATACGTAAACCCATAGAACACTTACCATGTTCTAGACACTATGCAAGGTAGTCTCTCACATGACATCTTATCCATTCCTACTACAAGCCTATTTTGTAGATAAAGAAGCAGAGAATCAGCAAGACCACACAGCGGGACAGTGAGAGGGCTGACATGAAATCCCAGATTTTCCAATCCAGATTTACTGGTTTTTCTTTGTATACTTCAGGGTTTCTTTCTTCCATTACATATCCAAATTCTGGGCATTTGTCATAATCTCAAGTCAAATCCTGCTTCCTTCAGAAGCCATGTGCTCCTTCCTTCCTACCTGCCCTATGCATGAGGGTCTCTCCCTTTCCTACACTCCCTTCAAACTCATCTTTACCAGAATTTGCTGCTTGCTTTATCAGATTGCACTCGGCACATGTCATCTCCTTAAATTGGCATGTCAATGTTAGGAGTGAGGTATTATCAGATTCATTTTGTAGATGAGGAAACTGATATGTAGTGAGGTTCAGTCACTTACCCAAAGTCACAAAGCCTGCCAGGCTGCAGGACCCACATTTCTTCTATTACTCTGTGCTGCCTCCATCTAGTTCAACTTCTTGTTTTATAGTTGGGGGAACTGAGACCAGAGAGGGAAAGAGACTAACTCCAAGTCGCACAGCTTGTGAATAGCAGTGCTGGGATCACCTTTAAAATCGCAACACCAGGCATCTTTCCTTCCAGCAGGCTCCCTCTTCAGGTTTAACGCAGGTCCCAGTCATAGTTGCCAGTCAGCACCTGTTACCTGGGTGCTGTGGAAATTGTAGAGGCCCCAGGAGCCTGGTAGCCTGCTCCCTGGGGAGCAGCCAAGGAAGGTCAGCCTACTGGCCTGCAGACCCAGCACCTAAAATAAACCAGGCAGCAAGCCCAGGACCAGATCTAACCTCAAACTCCCAGGTTTCCTTGACACCGTGCCAAGCACCACACTTGGTGGCTGCTGCTTCTTCCTTTTGTTTTTGAGAAAATGAGTTCTCATCACTCTAGATCCAGAATTTGGAACTGACAGGAGTTAAAGGAACGAAGATCTAGAAGACCATGGAGCATGGTAGGAAAGGGGAAAGGGAAGGAATATCTTTCAGATTCTCAGTTCCCAAATTTGAATGCTGATCAGAATCACTAGAATAGCTTTTAGAAGTGAGCCAGGCTTCATCCTAGACCCCCCAGAATCAGACTCTTTGGGGTCAGGGTCAGGGACTCTATTTGAACATTTTCCCCAGGTGAGTCTCTTCTGGTCCAGGTTTGTGAACCATCATCTCAAAGGTGCTCCTTCTGTTTGCTGGCCGACTTGATTTCCTCCTCCCATTCTCAGCTCCCATTAGTGCACAATTTTTCTTTTTTCACTTGTGAAATTTAAATTCTAAATTGTCCATGTCCATAGCATTGTGGATGGTGTCATAAAAACACTTAATAGAGTCTCTATTACCTTTTTAAATGAGGATTTTTAATTATTTTTGAAATAGGAGCTTAGGAAGTTTCCTTCTACATGAGGTTTAAATTCTTAGAGGAGTCAGTTCTGAGGAATTTGGTCCCCGAAGTTTGTGACCAAGGCCCTGTGCATCCAAGGCAGTGTGTAAAAGTTAGAGGTTGCTAGGGTAACTACACTTCCCAGGAGATATGCCATTGTATTTAAATTTCTTAAAACACCCCTGATTACCACCGACAATTCCTGTTGAAAGAGGGGAGTTTCTTTTTTTATTTAAGAAGAGATTGAAAATTGCTTTCCTCTGTTCGGAAAGAGTCAGGGGTTTGAGTTGGGTAGTGAGCTTTTTTCTCTTCTCCTGCCCAGAGTGATGATGGAGGACTCAGGCAAAATGAGGGCTTTCTCAAGCTCCTCCAAAGACCAGAGAGGAATAGCATACTAAGACTTTCTTCAGCAAGCTAATGCACAATGTCACTATTCAGGAGAGGAGAGCCACACCAGCCATGGGGGACACTGGATGGGTATTGGCATCAACCCCCATCTGGTCTGAACTGACCTGAACTCTGGGCCGGTGTTCTAGGTGTATGTTCTCCCTCAAGGAGGCCTCACTCCCATTACAGGGGTCCTGGGAGGTAGTTAGCAAGCAGCACTTTCTTGGGAAGAACACTGACTTCCATTCTGCACCTCCGCACATCATGGTGGGGCAGCAGAAAGAACAGGAGAGAGATCTCGTGTTAGTTGAATACCTACTACAACATTGTGTTAGGTGCAGAGAACTAAATATCACTAAGACCTGATTTCTGCATGTGAGGAGGTGGTTGTAGAGAGGAAGCTCACAACCAGAGAAGTCAAGGGACTGTAATTTTGTTTGCTGACTGGGTTGTTGGGGTGGATTGTGTCTGCCATGGATGTGTGTGTTTGCGGGGAGGGAGAGGCAGATGCTGTTTGCTATGTCTGGATCCAGATAAATGACAGCTTCATCTTGCTGCAACCAGGAGCTGTGTGAGCAGTGTGGCTTGGCTTGGGGAAGACCTCCAAGATAATTGTTCATGCTGCCCCAAGATGGATGAGGCCTCCAGAGAGGCGAAATTCAGGAAGCAAGACTGGACAAGAGGTCATGGCCATTTCAGGGTAAGGCAATAGACTCTTCTGTGAACTCAGAGAAGATCCTGTTTTTCTACCCATCCTGAGAGTGCTGGGCCTTAGCAATACATGAAATGGACCGAGTTTTTCTTTGGAGATTCCCCTGTCTTGAGCACTTGAATCCCTCTAGAAATCCTTTTTCTAGGACCCCTTGGTTGCTGAACCGGTAGGTCCCTTTTTCCAGAGACAGAAACTGTCAGACAAATAAATTATACCACTCAGGGTAACTTAAAGCACTTCTAGAATGATTTCTATTTAAAAAAAAAAAAGAGAGAGATGGGAGAGGAGAGAGAAAAAGAGGTGCTAATGCTTACTCTAAAGGAATGAATGTTGGAGATTTAGACAACCTTTACTTAACTAGGGGGGATTCTTTAGGTCTGGGGTCTATAAAGGTTCAGCTAGGAAATACTTTCACATTTGCAGGCTATGCAGTCTCTGTTGCAACGGCTCAGCGTTGCCCTTATTGTGCAGAAGCAGCCACAGGGAATACCAGCACGGGAACAGGAGTGGCTGTGTTGCCATAAAACCTTATTTATGGACATTGAAATTCCAATTTCACTTAAGTTTCATGTGTAATAAAATGTTTATTTTTTCTTTGCATCCCCCCCCCATCATTTAAATATGTAAAATAAAGTCTCAGCTCATGGGTTGTACAAATAGGCTTTGACTCAGGGTTGGCAAGCTCCTCTCCTGTCGCGTCCTAACGTGAGGTGCACCGTGCCTGGGTGAGGCCACTCTGCTAGGAGATTCTCTTTGCATAGTCTGGCAGTGTATGTGTTTATTCAGTCAAACACTGATTGAGAGCCTACTAAGTGCTCAGGGATGCTCTGGGCATTGAGGATTCAAAAGTGACCAAGGCCAAGTGCCTGTGTCTGGGTAGTTTACATTTATTTCCTTGGCCATGGCAGGAAGATTTAGGGCCTGGAAGTAAGGATGTGGGTTTTGGTTTCAGCCCTTCCTTTCCTGGCCTTGGTTGTCTTTTAGCCACAGACTTGGGGGTGAGCAGAGGGGCCCCGAGCACAGGTGCTCCAGTGATCAGCTACAGGGCATGCTTAGATCTAATGTCCTGGGATAGCCATAATGTTCTGAATTTCCAACAAAAAAGTCCAGCCAAAAACTGAAAATGAACAAAATAGCTTAAAACCCAAGACCTTTTGGGCTCAGAGTACTCTGGTGATGCATTCCAGTGGGGTTCTGGGATGGTTTTCAAGAGCCGTGGCTTCTCTTGGACTTTCCCATGGCCTATTTCAAGGCAACCACTACTCTGCAGATGTTCCCCCAGGACTGGGTCATGGCGAAGGCCCTTTGCAACAGCATCGACCATGGCTGCCAGGGCCGTGAGGTCAGCGCTGACATGGGCCCGGCAATGACCCTTGTCCCCTAGTTCCCATCCAGTCCTAGGCAGGTGATTGAGAAACTGTGAATTCCTCCTCGGAGGCCAAGAAGTCCCTTTTCTGTGCAGGGGAACACATATGGCTGTGTCCAGACAGAAGAGGGGCTCTACAGTGAGTGGGAAATTGCTCCCAGCCCATGAACCCTCTTGATTTACAGGACATCTGCTCCACATCTAGTCTCTTCACCGCATGCTGCGAGGAGGAGCTGGGAGAGTTGAGCCTGGAAGATGAGGGATGTGGTATGGTTACTGCTTCTAAATCCTGTATAAGCTGGCTAGGTGAGAACCTTCAGGAAACAGGAAGCAGCACCCTTTGGGTGCCTTCCTAAAACCCATACTGGTCTAATCACCCATTAGCCACGTGTGGACAATGAGTGACTTCATTATACGTATGATTGATTAATGACAAATGTTTTTTCCTGTTGTCAGAGTCTAAAGTTTGCAACATCCTACCTTCTTCTTTTTTCTTTTTCCCCTGGGCTCTGCCATTATTTCTGCACCCATCCCATTTCTCTCCTGTCCTCCTGCCTCTTCTACTCTGATCTGGCTTGGAGATGTTCAGCATTTGCCCAGAGCTCACCTGGTTGTGCCATCCCAGGCAAGGTTCCCAAGAAATCAGGGCAGAAGATGAGGAAATCAGGATGGACAAAGGGAATGTCACCCTTGGCCTGCTAGGTTTTCATTAGAATCCTCCTGTGTTTATTGCCCTGCCTTCAACCAGATTTCTTTCACTAATGATGAATGTGGATGAGTAGTTATTGTCAAGGCTTAATCATATATATCACATATTACACATTATTATTTGTTATATTTGTTATACACCAAGTACAATTCTGGGGATAGAAGAGTAGATATAGTAGAATACTCCAAATGGTGCCTTCCACTCTAGAAAGTCATCTCTTTAACTTCTTCATTTTGTGGTTGAGGATTTTGAGCCTCAAATGGAAACTCTTGACTTATCTACAATGAGTCAAGGGCAGAGCCCGGAGGACTCGAACACAGGACCTCTTAATCTGAGGCCAGGCTTCCTTACAACCAGAAAACAGAAACTATATTTCCAAACACTTGCTTCACATTTGAAATATACAGACTATGTCTGATCTCCATCTCTATCATGAGAAAGGGCAGGTGCAAACTTGACTTGGGGTAGTGAACACAATACAATATACAGATGATGTATCATGGAACTGTAGACCTGAAATCCATTTTATTAACCAACATCACCCCAATATATTCAGTAAAAATAATTATTAATATAATCATGAGTAGCCTCCACTTCGTTATTCATTTCTCAGACAAATAAACTGAGATTTAGGAAGGTAAGTATTTGAATAAAGGTCAGGTGGCTAGAGGAGGCAGAACTACAAGAAGAACTTGGGTCTTCTGATTACCTGTAACACAAACATTCCCACCTGCACTAGCCATGCCTCCTCCTCTCTCCTTGACAGCTCTCTGGGTGCCTCTGGTCAAAGAGAAATGGAAGGAAACACAAACATCTCAGTAGCATGCTGCAGTACTGTCAGAATGAAGGAAAGTGTCAGAGGGCAAGTTAGGGAAAACTGAGGGCACAGAGAGGGGGTGAGAAGTACTAGCAAGATTGCAGAAGAAAGAGGCATAAGATGGGTCAGCTAAAGGGGAATTAACCTTGCCAATAATTTTGATACCCTCCAGTATAAAAACTGACATACCTTATATGGATGTAAACAGTTGTCCAGGTATAGGAGGTGATGGGACACACACTGAGGCTTGGACCACTGGTAATCATGAGAGTTATAAACCCTGTCAATGCTTTGATTACCAGGGGCCTGATGATCCAGGGTGATGGACTGCTTAACACCACCCTTGAACTCCTTCCTTCTCATCAGATTCCTCCTCTCCAACCTCTTTCCCAGTGAAAACTAGAAACAGTAGATATGGGACACGCTCCTAGACTTCTGCTTGTTTAGGTGAAGTTCTACATTGAGAAGAGTCAGTAAAAGGAGAAAACCTCCTTGTAGGGATCTTTGTGGCACCAGGAGTTCCAGAACTGACTCGACCCATCCATTAAGTTGACAGTTTTTAAATTTAATTGTAATCATCTAATCAGTGAGTGTGTAATAAGCAGCTTCTCTGTAGCCATTTTTTTGATTAGCTGACTCTGGGTATATGAAAAGAGCACCTTTCTAAGACTTTTCAACTAGCTTATGATTCCCTTAAATCAAGACTAATGTCAAGACAATAAGTAATTGTTCATTTATTTGCTTGGTAGACTATTGGGCTCTGGGAATTCATCTTCCACCCACCATCACCCTGTCACTAGTTCTGTGTTGCTTGAGAGATTATGACTTTTCCATCCATTTGATAAATATTTATTGGGAAAATACTATCATCTTCTGGATATGGGAATGAAATAGTGGCCAAAGTATTCATGGTCTCTAACTTTAGAGAGTCCATGCTTAGTGAAAGGAAATAAGCAATCACCAAGAATAATAACTCAATTATGAGAAATGCTGGGAAGTGAGCAAAAGAGAGCATGAGATAATGTAAAAACATTCAGGGTTGGGTGGAACCCAAGATATTTAGGTTGAGTGGGAAAGGAAGGCCCTGAATGGGGGTGGCACCTGAAGTTTGACAGTGGTCAACTATGAGGGACATGAGGATAGGAGTGGAAGAGAAAGACAAGAGGTCCTTCAGTTATCTATTGCTACATAACAAACTACCCCCAAACTTAGTGGTTTGAAGCAACAAGGTATTATCATCTCTCACAACTTTGTGTGTTGACTAGGCTTTGCTAGATGGTTTCAATGAGCAGGGTTCTCTGCAGCAGTTGAAGTCAGATAGTAGCTGAGACTGAAGTTATCTGAAGGCTTGACTGGGCTAGATATTCAAGCTGGTTTCTTCACTTATGTGTCTGGTGCATGGACTGGGCTGGCTGGACTAGCTGGAGGTTGACTATCGATGCTCTCTCTTCACATGGCTTTTCCATATGTCTAGCTTGGGTTTCCTCATAGCATGGAGGACTCAGGATTGTTGGGCTTATTTAGAGTGAGCAGGAAGAAGGAACCTGCCCAACTTGTTAAAAACTACACCTGTATTTGGTTTAGTGTCATGTCTGCAGTATCCTCTTGATTAGGGCAGTCACATGCCAACCTGGATTCAAGGATGTGGAGGATTAGACTCCACCACTCACAGGAGAATGGCTGATACATTCAAGGAGGGAAGGGATTGATGGTGGCCATTTTAGAAACAAGCTAAGGCTTTGAGATATGAAAGGCTTGGTATGTTAGTGGACAAGAAGGACAGCCGGTATTGCTAGAGCATATTGAGGGTGGCACAGGGTGAGGGAGGCGTGAATGGCTAAGAAGTGTTTTTGTAGCTAAGCTGTGGTAGAAAACTTGGATTGTTCTTTTTTGTTGTTGTTGTTGTTGTTGTTTTTTAAGGTACCATGAAAGCCTCAGATGTCTTGCTTTCCAAGGACTGATAATCGTAAGCTGTCTCCTTTCTCCTTCCTTCCAATTCCTCCTCACTTTTTGCCAGTTGATTATTCTTTATTCTAAAGCTTAGCACATGTCATGCTTTCCTGTGTGTCCCCATCACCTCTAACCTGGCCTTTCTGGGTCCTCTGCTGATTGTACACTTACACATTTCTCTCCTGTTTTTACCCATCCTATCATATTGAACCCCTTGTTTCCTCTGAGAGGTGCCTTTCATCTTCTTGGTATTATGCCAAATTACATTAGTCACTTTGCTCATAATACACTCCTATGACCCCATCTCTGTCTGTTAAAATCCTCCCATCCTTTAGGACTAACCTCCAATGTCACCTCCTCAAATGGAGTGTGACCCACTCACTCCTGGAAACCTCCTCATTCTTGCTGATTTGAAGGTACAGCTATATCCACATTCATCTAATGATTACTCTCACAGACTCATCCCCATGGACTCTAGGTCAACTTCCTACCTTCTCCTGCCCCCATACCCCTGTGCCTTGAGCATAGCAATCATTCAGCTGATGCTTGTTGAGTTAAACAGTGGTTTCTCTGGGACACCAGCCTCCAATGTCTCTTCTTTTCCCATGGCAGATTTCAGTATTCAGCTCCCATCAACCCCTGCTCCATGGCCCCAAGGTTCCTGGCAGGCCTTTCCCGAAGGACTGTGGGGCTGCTGTTCCCAGAGACCCAGGCCTGCGCAGGCCAGAGCCAGCTCCCAAGGAGATGGAGAGCTTCTGGTTCGGCAGGCCCCCTGGCTCCTCTCCTCCAGCTGCCTTGCACTTATTTTCCTTGGCAGGAGGGAGCCCTCAGTCACCACTTCATCTTCCATTTATAGGCATATATGCATCTTTGTTATTCTTTTCAGAAAATGATAGTGCTCTCTGCTTAGAAAAGGAGAGAGAACCCTGGCTGGTGGCACAGTGGATGAGGCACCAGCCTGTGAACCCAAAGGTCGCTGGTTCGATTCCCAGCCAGAGCACATAACCAGGTTGCAAGCCAGGTATCCAGCCAGGTCCATAGCTGGAGAAAAGTGAAAGGCAACCATACATTGATGCTTCTCTCTCTCTCTGCACCTATCTCCCTTCCCCTCTCTCTAAAAATAATAAAGTTAAAAAAAAAAAAAAGAAAGAAAAGGAGAAAGAAAGAGTTGAGGGCCATGCAAAGCAAAGAAGGCATTTGATATAAAGCCTCCATGGCTCCCTGCAATATTTCTGTCTGTACTGCAGAATGGAAGACACTCTTCCAGCCTCTATTGTTCTCTCATCTCCACTTCAGCTTGCATCATTAGCTCCTCACACTTTATTGATGGGCCACTATGGGTGAAAAGAAAGCCAGGGTATGGGCAATAAATTTGGCAAAGACTTATTATGTATACAAAAAAATGCGCATGTCTCCCTGGCTTGAGTCCAGGTCTGCACAGCCCTTGAGTTCTTCTTCTGACACCAAAGTACCCTGCGGTCCAAGTCAGACTCTGTGGGTTCCGTATGCAAAAAAGAAAGAATAATAACAATAAATATTTATGTAATGCTTTCTCAGGCCAGCCACTGTTCGAAGCAGTTTTTAAATAGCAACTTGCATAAACCTTTAAATAATCCTAAGAAGTATTATTATTATCCCAATTTCGCAGATGAGAGAATGGAGGCAGATAGAGGTTAAGGTTAAATCACTTAGCCTAAGGTGACACTGATGCTCAGTGACACATTCGAGATCTGAGTATAGGAAGGCTAGTCCTATACTCAGACTTTGTGTTTTGTATCACTCACAATGCTGCTCTAATTGTTCATCAAATTAACATGTTTAAATAACCTAACAGAATCACTTAGTCCTTAGATACCCAAGTACAGTGGAAATAGCTGGGTCTGAGGGTTGTGGGCAAGAGCCAGGGCAAATCTGAACCAGTTCTCAGCATAGGTAATTTTATTTGGTTCAAATTTTAACTTTCCCACAGATTTATGATTCTCAGTCTAGTGTTTTATGCCTAATCTGAATTAGCAAAGGGATTTTCTGATGTATCCAAGAGCAACCTACTTCTTCTCTTGGCTCAAACTCATGGCCTGAGCATTCACTAAATAACTCAATAATTCATTTCTTCTTTCCTTCATTTAGTCATTGAACCATTGGTCCTGTGTCTTGTGCATTCAAGACACCATATGAGCATGGGAAGGTTGAGTGGAAAAAAGGAAAGCTAAATGAAATGGACATAGTCTCTGCTTTCAGGTTGTGGGTTTGAGTGTACATGTATACACTTACAAATAAACCTAAGAGTGCAATTTTATCTGTTTTCACATGCTTTTGGGTCATCCAGTACTCTATGAAGTGCTAGATGTGATGCATTTTACTGGTTCCCTGGAGTCTAGGACACCCTGCATAAACAAGTTTTTAAAAGGAACCTCCCTGGGGCATAGTTGCTCTTGCTGGCCAATGAATCTCCAAGCTGCCCAAATTGGATGGAATAGTGATAGTAGATTCTTGACCCATGCTGTGTGCAACACTCTAGTCAGTTGTTAAGGAAACAAACAAACAACAACAACAACAAAATGAACAAAAATGTTAAGAGAATGAGAAGATAAGCCATAGGCTGGGAGAGAAATATTTGCAAAAGACACATCTGATAAAGGACTATTATCCAAAATATGCAAAGAATCCTTAAAGCTCAAGAATAAGAAAACAAACAACATAATTTAAAAAAATGGGACAAAGATCATAACACACACCTCACCGAAGAGATATATGATGACAATTAAGCATATGACAAGATGCTCCACATTATATATGTTATCAGGGAAATGCAAATGAAAACAACAATGAGATACCACACCACATCTATTAGAATGGCCAAAATCTGGACTACTGACAACACCAAATGCTGCTAAGGATGTGGGGCAACAAGACTCTCATTCCTTTTGGTTGAAATGCAAAATAGTACAGACATTTTGAAAGATAGTCTGGCAGTTTCTTATGAAACTAAACATATTCTTACCATAAAATTCAGCAATTGTGCTCCTTAGTATTTGCTCAAAAATTGAAAAGTCATGGTCACACAAAAACTTGCATATGCAAGTTTATAGTGGCTTTATTCATAATTGCCTAAATTTGAAAGCAACGAAGATGTCCTTCAGCAGGTAAATGGGTAAATAAACTGTGACACATCCAGAGAGCCATGAAAAGGATAGAGAAATATTTACTGCATATTACTAACTAAAAGGAGCCTAGTTAAAAGGCTATATACTAAGTGATTCCAATTATATGACATTCTGGAAAAGAAAAAAATTATATAGAGAGTAAAAAGTTCAGTGGTTTTCAGGGGTTGGGACAGGGGTGGCGGTAATGAGAAAGAGCTGAATGGGCAGAGCACAGAGGACCTTAAGGGTAGTGAAAAATACTCTGTATGATTCCAAAAGGATGGAGAAATGCCATTATATGTTTGCTCAACTCCATAGTATGTGTAACACCAAGGGGTTTGTTGTAAATTGCTGGTAGCTCTGAGGCTAGGACGCAGGTTGCCTTACTTCCAGACTAAATGTCTTAGTTATCCATTGTTTTCTAAGGAATTGCCCTAGAACTATGAACACTCATTGCTTCCCAGTGTCCGTGGGTCAGGAACATGGGCATGCCTTCACCAGGTCTGGCTCAAAGTTCCTCCTGATGCTCCAGTCAAGGTGTTAGGAGGGGCTGCATTTTCATCAGAAGCCTCACTTGGGGAGAGTCTGATGCCAAGCTCACACACCCAGCTCACTTGTCAGAGTTCTGTCATCACACACAGTTGGACCAAGAGCTTCAGTTCCCCATTGGCTGTGGGCAAGAGATCTCCCCAATTTTCTTGTTATATGTTATTTTCCATATGGCAGCTTACAACATGGCAGCTACATTCCAGAAGCGTAAATAAGTAAGAGAGCAAGAGAGGTGAGCAAGGCAGCAGATTCTAACCTAATCTTGGTAGTGATATATCATCAGGTTTGCGGTATCTCAGTCATTGAAGCAAGTCGCTACGTTCAGCTCACACTCATGAACATCAGGAGACAGGAATCCTTAGGAGCCATCTTGGAAGCTGCCTACCACACTAAATACTTTTCACGACTGCTGTTTGCTGCCCCTTTCAGCAACATAACTGGGAAGGCAGAAACTTCGGCAGTGGATGTTCTGTTATGTTGCTATTTTGCAAAGTTGGGAGAAAATACCCTTTCCCTCAAGGAAGGGAAAACTGGAATTAGAGGTAAAAAGAATACTTTAAAATCCCAGAAAGGAGCAATTATAATAATAATTACTAAACATTTTATTTTCTCCTACTATAAAATTTACGTTCTTTGTAGTTTTTGATGGATATAATAGAAAAATTAATAACTTTGATTTAGAATCTGAAAACCTGAGTCCAATTATGATCTGTAAACCAGGATAGTCACCTACCCTCATAATTCCCCATCTGCTCATCTAATCATCAAAATAACAGTGTCAACTTCATTAGATTAATTGTATTAAATGTAATATACTTTGAAATTAATATAATGCTTTTATATAGGGTAATTTAACTAATAAATTTTTGGTCTGTTAGAAAGTTTAAAAGAATGTATATGGTAGTCAATGTGATAATGTAGGAAATAGAAATAAGTGGTAGAAGTATTACAGAAGATTCTTATTCTTTTCTGATTGTATGATAAAGAATTGGTTAGCTAAGGCTGACATAAGAAGATGCCATGGATTGGGTGGCTTTAACAATAGTTCTCACAGTTCTAGAGGGTGGAAGCCTAAGATTAAGGTTTGCAAAGTTTGGTTTCTTCTGGGGTTTTTCTTCTTGGCTTGTAGACAGTCACCCTCCTGCTTCTCTTCACATGGTTGTCTCCCTGGGCATGCACATCCTGTGTGGCAAAATTTTCTCTACTTGTACGGACACTAGTCAGATTGAACTAAGGCCTACCCTAATCGCCTCATTTTAACTTCATCATCTTTTAAAGGGCCTGTTTTATTTATTCGTTTACTTATTTTTATTTATTCTCACCTGAGGACATTTTAAAAATTGCTTTTAGAGAGAGAAACACTGACATGAGAGAGAAATATTGATCGGTTGCCTCCCACATATGTGCCCTGACCAGGGATAGAACTAAGACCTCTTGTATAGGATGATGCTCCAACCTACTGAGCCACACCGGCCAGGGCATAAAGACCCTATGTTTAAATACAGTCATATTCTGAAGAACTGGGAGTTACAGCTTCAACATATGAATTTTGCAGGGGACAAAATGTAGCCCATAACAGATGGCCTACCAAAAATAAAAATAAGAGAATGAACTAAAAATAGTGAGAACTAATAAAAGATCAGCAAAGTATCCAGATACAAAATAAACATACAAAAATCCTAACCTTTATTACATATCAGTAATGACACACTGAAAAGTACAATGAAAAAAAGATGCCATTCATAAAAGTCACCCATCTCGGTCCAGGGCAGAGAAGAAGGGCTTCATGCAATTCAGGTTGTCATTTGGTCACCTGTGTACAGAAAGAAAATAGCTTGCAGCAAGAGTCTCATGCAAGATCATACGAAAATATGGCAAGCCTCATGTCCTCAAACTGCTAACCACCGGAGCTCAAATTCCAGAGCATACTGCTGCTGGGTGGGACATAAGTGCCCCACTGTCCCTTTGGGTCCTCTTTCCTTTCTCACCTAGGACACACATCCTCAAAACCCTCCTAGTCCAATCAGCTCTGCTCGAACACAGGGAATATTAGTCCTCCAAAACACTATTCTCTTGGCAACCTCACCTTCTGCACAGAAGCCAGCCTTTACTTTCCATTTATATCATTAAACCCTTATTTGGGCAATTTCCTCAGAACAAAGAGACTCTCTATACCAAAGGACTGTTGATGTTTCCATTTCATGCCAGATAGAAATTGCATGCAGCTTGAAGACGTTTTTTAAAAAGTTAATTACCGAAATAATGTGTAATGAAATTTAAGCAATATAGATAATTCTTTGTTCACCCCTTGATCTTGTTCTTCTCCCTTGAGATGATCACTGTCAACAGTTTGGTGCAAATATATATTTTTAAATGTACAAAATTATGTGTATATATGTGTATTCCTGTGTGCTTGTAAACACATATGTGTGTTTTATAACACACCCCTTATTTTTACACATAAAAAAATTCTACCCTGTTAAATTTAAAGGGTGTCATATTGTATGCACTATCTTCCTACTTTCTTTTCTACCTAATAATGTCTTCGAACTCTCAGTTGATATCAGTACATGTGTATGCATGTGTGTATGCACATTCATATATGTATCTACTTTCTCACTGCTGTAGAATATGTAACGGTATAGATGTCTTTTACTTTATTACAGTCCCCTAGGGAATATGACAAGAGAGAACTCCTGCATTAGACTTCATAGCAGGCCCAATTTTATTGTTAAGTCACTCCGTGTGAGAGTCCTGCTAACTTCCCATGTTGTTGTGAGTATTATTGAATGCTTCTTGTGTAGGGAAGATTTCTCTAAAAGGTCTAGAGGTGAAATTTTTGCGTCTAAGAATTTGCCCATTTGCATTTGTAAATAGATCAGCTTTTAAACTTTTTCCCTGCCTTTGGTGTCAAATTCCGCCCTTCAAGATTTCAAAAATCTTAGGGCCTGAGTTTCTACTTGAATAATCCAGACACAGCCCTACGGTCCCCGTAGCAGTTTCTAGATGTCTACACAGCATGGTGGATGCATTGTTCAGTTTGTCATATTTTTCTTCCTCAGCCTAGGCCTTAGAACCAGGACCTGGCTCCTCACTCATGTTCTAAATCTAAAGTCTTCCTTGATGATGGATTAGCTTCAAAATCTCAGTATACATTTTATTTTACAGTCTATACATTGGAGTATAATTTATAGGCACATACCTTGGTACAACATAACATAGAGTAGAATAAAAATCATCAGGCTGATGTTTCGCTCTCCAGCTACCTCTGCCACCTCTTAGTCCTGAATCTGGAGGATGCCAGGTTCTTCTTTCCAGTTGTGTTATAGGCACAAGCTTCCCCAAGGCAGGTCCGAACTTTTCTTCCAGCTGCCACTTGGCCACTCTGGGCTGGTTGCTTACGGTCTCAGTTCCACTAGTGGAATCCCTGCATTTCTGTCTTCCCAGACCTGTTGCTATGAGTCACGTTCCTTAAATTTGCTCTCATTTCAGATTAACACAAGTCTGTGGTTTGAAAAGCACCCCATTCCCCTGCCCTACTCTTTTCTAAGTTAGAATCTATTTCACTCTAACAGCCATGCATTTGCTGGGTCCCACCAGCTCTCCAGATCAGAGCTCAGCCCTCTTCTGTTCCAATCAGCTTTCTCAAATACTAATTGACAGCTAATTGACAGCTTCAAGGAGCCATTCTGGTCTCCATGAAAAGTTTAGCATGGAAGGGAGGAAGAATGTACTTAACAACTCTTTACTATGGGATTCAGGTAGAGGTAGGAGATACTATGATCAGAGAGAAATAATCAAACCAACCCAAATCATGACCTCCCGCTTTAAGAAGCTTGCAATCCGAGAATTAATAAGGATAAAATTCAGAATGTGCAAGTTGTATTAACATGCCAATGTGCTGAGAGTATAAAAGAGGATCTGACTTAGATGGAGTGGGGCAAGGTTGACAAAGACAGCTGCCCTAACAGCATCTACTATTAACAATTCTTTTCTTTTCCTGAGTATTTTTAGAACCAGAGTATCCAGGTTTCCCAAACTCTGGTTCACTGCCCTTTTCCACTGCTCCATGCGACCTTGGCCCTAATTTTCTTATCTAAACCTCAGAGGCAGGTCTAGAAAAACTAGGTTCCCTTCTAACTACAATGTTCTTCTTTCTCTTCCTCCTCCTTATGGGGGACTTTTGAGGGGGGGGGGCACCAAAACCCCCCTCAAAAAACAGAATTTTCTTCTGAAGGGTGGGCCCTTTAAAGTACAGGCTTGCCCCAGGTGAGTGTTCTAGGAAGCCTTCTGGATCAGCTAACATTGTGAGAAGCTATGTTTGGCTTCAGTGAATATTTTTGAAGACTTCCAATGTGTTTGCCCATTTCATGACGGATGATTTTACTAGCACTCCTGCCCACCCTGCACTGAGTGTTCAGCAGTTTTTGACCAAAAACAGCATGACCCCAGTTCCCCACCCTCCTTATCCACCTGATCTCCCCTCAAGCAATTTCTTTTTGTTTCCCCTGATGATAAACATCTTCAAAGGGAAACCTTTTGCTGATGTGGAAGATGTGAAACCAAAAACAGCTGAAGCACTAAAAGGCACCAAAATCAATAAGTTCAAAAACTGTTTTGAGCAGTCGAAAAAAGTCTTGATATATGTATTGCATCAAAGGGACAGTACTCTGAAGGTGACTGAAGTTTAAACACGTAAGAATAAATAAACATTTTTTAAAATTTAGTTTTATTGTTGTTGTATTACATCCATCCCCCTTTCCCCACCCACCCATTCCCCCACAAAGTCAATCCCAATTGTTGTCCATGCCTATGGTTCTTCCATACTAGGTTCTTGTCTAAGCTGCTCCCCTTCTTTGCCTCTTCCTCCTCACTCCTCCTGCCCCCTTCCCCCTTTCCCACTGAAGGCTAATTCACTGTATTCATGTATCTGGTTCTGTTTTGCTTGTTGTTTGTTTTGTTCATTATTGTCCTGAAATGGGTGAGATCATATGGTATTTGTCTTTCACTGACTGGCTGATTTCACTAAGCATAATACTTTCTAGTTCCATCCATGTTGTTGCAAAGGTTAGCAGTTCTTTCTTTCTTTCTGCTGTGTAGTATTCCATTGTGTAAATGTACCAAAGTTTTTTGATCCAATCATCCACTGATGGGCACTTAGGCTGTTTCCAGCATTTGGCTATTGTAAATAATGCTGCTATGAACATAGGGTACATAGGTTCTTATGAACTGGTGTTTCAGGATTCTTTGGGTATAGTCCTAGTAGTAGAATTGCTGGATCAAAAGGCAGTTCCATTTTTAGTTTTTTAAGGAAACCCCATACTGTTTTCCATAGTGGCTGCACCAGCCTGCATTCCCACCAACAGTGCACTAGGGTTCCCATTTCCCCACATCCTCACCAGCACTTGTTGTTTGTTGATTTGTTGATGATTGCCATTCTGACAGGTGTGAGGTGGTCTCTTATTGTGGTTTTAATTTGCATCTCTCTGATGGCTAGTAATGTTGAGCATTCTTTCATATGCCTCTGGGCCCTTTCTTTGTACGTTTTCCTCAGTGAATTGTCTGTTCAGGTCTTTTGCCCATTTTTTAATTGGGCTGTCTGTCTTACCCTGGTATTGAGTCACATTAGTTCTTTATATATTTTGGAGATCAAACCCTTGTCTGAGGTATCATTGGCAAATATGTTTTCCCATACAGTTGGGAAATAAATAATTTTATAAGTAAGTTCTGGGGTGTCTTGGGGGTCTCCCCCTCGTATGTGGCCACTTGCCAACAGCATATGTCACATGTTTGTTGAGCAACTATTATGTGTCAGGCACTATAATAGGGGCCGGAAACACAGTGGGGTATAAACCATCATACTGCTTGCTCTTGCAGGAGTGCCCAGGCCTTGAGTACCACTTTGAATTAAGAGAGCTGTCTCTTCTCTTTGGCTATATCCATACATTAGAATTGAGGTGCTATGGACTGAGCAACACTGGGAACTCCTGGGGTATATCTTGAAGGGCCTAGGAAAATAGTTTGCATATTTTAGGTCTGTAACACACCAATAGTGAACATCTGCTCCTTTAGTATCGACACTTTGCCTATCTAAGGGGCATATGACCTAAAGGCACAAATGATAACAGAGATTGTGCTTTCAACGTGAAGATTGGCTGTGGCATAGTGTTCATCATGTTTATGGCATTGTCAGCTGGCCTGGATAGATGTAGAAAAGCATAAATACGGCTCTAGTACAGAGTAAGCATTCAATAAACCCCACTGACATAACTGGGAGAATATTATCCCAACCTGAGAGGTCCTGTAGTGAATGATCAGGATGAGGCAGAGATTGATCATGGTCTGTCTTTAGGGAAATTATGCTCCTTTAGGGCTGTGAGGCCACAGCTCAGGAACTGTAATGTTTCAGTAACCAGTATGGACTTCTAGAAGATCAAACACAGTGATCTGAAACCTGAGAGGTGATAAAGCCTGTTCTTTCTGGCTGGGCTGATTAGGGAAAAGAGCCCCTAAACAACCCAGCCAGGGGAAGATTCCTGGAACTGTGTTTTAGACAAGGGGAAGGATGGTAGAGAGGTGATAGAAACGCAAGAGGTCTCCTTCCAGAGGGAAGCCTTCCTTTGGTCTCTGGCTTTATCACCTTGTCATTGAAGCCATGGAAAATGAGTAGGGCCAGAAGAGAAAGTGCTCTCTCATCGCTGGAGTGTTGGGGTCTCCCTCGCAGGGTTTCCATCTGTTCAGTAGGGGGAAGGAGGTACAGCCTGTGCTGTGAGCCTTGAAACGAAGGAGATGACCCCAGGAGGGTCCTCTGAGGGCCCTGTGACATCGAAGAGTCTCCTCTTTTAGATAAGGAAACTGAGGCATGGAGCATGGGACCCCTTTAAGCCCAAATAGCTTTAAAAATAAACTTGAATGCATTAAACTACACACTAAAAGAAATAAGGTAGGAGCATCTCTCTTTTTCCAAGTCTTTGCTTTCTGTCTACACCTGTCCCCACCTCCCCAGGCACCTCCCCAGGCCCTTGCAAAAGGCTGGGCGTGAGGCCAGCCTTTCTTAGATGAAATCCAGGCTGCCAGAGGACCCCGCCCACCACTGTTCCCGCAGCTGGGACACCCACCCTCCCCTCTCTGGGGAGATACAAAGGGCTTCTGTGACTCACGCTGCAGCTCACAATCCTTCTCTTTCTTTCTAGCAACGTAGACTGAGGCTGAGGGTGCATCTCGCCTGACTTGCTATGTCACAAACAGCACTAACGATTCGACTCCTTAGCCCCTGGGGCCACCCCTCCAGACTTCCAGACTGACACTCTCATTTTACTCCCATTAGACCTTTTTTTCAGAAATGCCAGGGGTTCCCGTTCGGCTCCTGAGTTGGAGGGCAAGGATGATCTGGAAAGGAACCCATATTTATAGAGCACTCACCATGCCCTGAGTATGACGTGAGTTGGTTTGCATACGGATCCTTTGCAGATTCCCATGGTGACTTTGAATGAGGTATTTTTAATCCAGTTTTACACAGCAAGTGACAGAGGCTCAGAGAAGTTGGGTAACTTGTTCAAGATCATGTATCTGTTAAGTGACTATGTCAGGATTTGACTCTAGAACTGGCTGATGCCAAAGCCTTTGGTTTTTTTGCTATAATTTGTTGCTTCGGGTTTAACTCAACTGATCCTGTTTTTACTAGAAAGATGAGAAATGTCTGTTCCTGTCCTTTTCTGTCACCCTCACCAAGCATCCTATCTGCTTCTGTGAAAATACCCCTTCTCTTGGGACATGAACATGGTCTGGTTTGAGCGTAGGGAGTCGGGGGCACTGTGGGTGGGGCAGCAGCGAGCAGAATTCTAGTTCTGCCTCAGTCACTAACTGGGCCATCACAAGCTTGTCTTTCCCAATCCCCAGGCCTCAGTTCCTTCTGTAAAACAAAGGCCACAGTTTAGTGGTTCACCACACTGATGTAGAACAAATAGGCTGGTTCAAATCCTAGCTCGGCCACTCCCCAGCCACTTGACCTTGGACAAATTGCTTGATCTTTCTGTTCCTCAGTTTCTTATCTCTAAAACAGAGGTCACCGTAGTATCTACTTCAGGGGATTGTGGTGCCTATGAAAGAAGTTAATGTGTATAAAGCTCTTACTAGAGCATCTAGCAGAAGTACATCGCTATTGTTATTGCTCCTAGATGTAAACATTTCTACAATTCTACTACTTTCAAGTAAATATATGGAAAACAAGATAGAATTTAAAGCTGAGTGCCACAACCTTAGATTTTTTTTCTCAGTTTGTTGTCTTTCTTGAGAGCGTGAGTGTGAGTTAACAGGGAGACAGGTGAGTAGATAGATCATGGCCATAATTATCTCTCAGTCTTGTATGTTTGTATGAGACCTATAGAACTTCCTGATATGATGAAAAGAACATGCATTAAAACATTTTTGTAAATTGTATGTTGTTCAACCAGCCAACTTTGAACCCATTCACTAAGAGTCCAAAGTTGTAGAAAATATACAATAATATAGTGGTGGACAATTTTAGCCCCTGACATCAAGGGTGGGGCAGGCAATCATTGAGGCACATCAGGGCCATTAGGACTGACTATGAGAACAGCAAGAATAATACCACAGAACATGGCAACCACCCTCTAAAACTTTAGACCTAAAGGATTAAATTAAACTTTAGTCCTGAAGGGCATGTGAGCACATGTGTGTGATGGAGGGTTGGGAAAGGCGAAGGTAGATAGTGGCGTTTTATGCATCTCTCTGTGGTGCTCACTTAGAAAAGGCCCTCATGGGCTCTGCTCTAAATGAAAAAGGCAGCAAATAAGGTGAGTGAAGGGTTACTGAGCTGTGAAAATCCAGGGGATCCTAGGCTGGCTCTGTCCTATAAAATATAACACAAGCTGCACCTTGATTCTCATTATTCTAGTAGCCATAAAAGGAAAAAGGAAGCATGTGAAATTAATTTTATTTTACTTAATCAAGTATGTCTAAACTATTTCAACATATAATAATGTAAAAACAATTGTTTATGAGAAACCTTGCAATCTGTTGCTGATATTGAATCTTTGAAAGCCAGTATGTACAGGGTGGGCAGAGTAGGCTTACAGTTGCATTGTGATACTCTTTTGAGTTACTAAAGCTGTTGTAATAATCATAACCTGGCTTTTGCCATATGAACAACTGTAGAGATATTTTTACTCACCCCTGTATGTTACAGGGACAGCACATCTAGCCCCGAGAGTTCTCAGTAGTCACACATGGCCAGTGGCTTCCAAACTAGATGGTGAAGACCCAAATCCCTGAGAGCTTCTATCTGCTAAATTAACCAGGACGTGCCTTGCTTCCTGGATGTCTGGAATGGAAAGAGGGTAAGAGGGAAATGACACACATAGACACACATAGACAAAGGCTCAGGCAGGAGTGACAGAGTCCCTCTGCGGTAACTGCAAATTTGCATCACTGTCCTCTTGATTTTCACAGAGGTCACAGTCTCCCTCCCAGCCCTTCCCTAAGATCTGTGGCTCCCAGGCATGTTTACTTTTGCCAAGGCATGAATATGAAATGTGCCCACCCGTGAATGGGCCTGTCCCTGCCACCAGCAGCAACCCTGCATGGGGCTCAATGACTCCTTGTTTTCACATTTGCTGTTAACTTTTTCCACGTGATGATAATGTTCCCTATGGAGGGGAAAATGGAGCCAAGCATGAAGCCACCTTCTGGTTCTGGCAGTGAAAGTAAATTGTATGTTCCATATTCTCCACAAATTCTTTGTGTTAAGATGGCAGCTTAACGGGAACAGCTGCATGTTAAAGGGTGTTCGCAGATGTAGGGACGGAAGAATGTGTCTGCTGTGTGCTCAGCATGTGAAGTTTCTGCCCTGTGTAGCAAGTTGCAGGAAAGTTGTTTCTTGCATCCTGCAGTGGTCATCATGCCTGGCTGCCCAGCGTACCTCTTCGTTTCTGTGATGGTAGTCCCTCAATTTCCCCTTCAGGACCAACCCCACCCCACTGCGACATACACCTCTACCATTATTTCCTCTCCCCTGGGACCCTGAAGTTTTAGGGGAGTGATGTAAGAATGGAGAACAATTGGAGACATTTCAATGTGAGGAGAGCACTGGGTCTGCTTCCTGCCTGATCCCATCCCGTGGCCCAGCTGCCAGTTTTTCCTTCTAGTCCCTGTGCAATTCCACATCTTCCCTGTCCTCCTCTTCTACAGTTAGTTGGAATGTGTTTCTGTTGCAATCAACCAAATGCAAATAGGTGCATACTTTCAAAAGTGGCAGGTAGGCTGTGGGCTGGCTCCTGCTGCCAGAGGGGAGCAAACATAGAAAAGAAAAAGGGGAAGGATTAAGTGGTCCAGCTGAAGATCCCCTTTCTAGCTCACTGTTTGTAACACTTTTTCTAATCTCTTCTCTCACTTCTTTCTTATGCTATCCCTGGGAAGTATGATCCTTCCCCATATTCTGAAGTAATGTGGCCCATGCGTGGTTCAGAGGTGACAAAGGAAGACCTTTATGCATAATCTTTCTATTTCTACAAGTCAGAGGGATGGCTGCTGCTGGGCTATATGTCTTTAGCCTCAGCTAAAGGGCTCCCCCCTCCCCAAGAGTTGGAAGAGATTTTAGAGCTCCAGAGAAGGGCAATGAGTTGCCATGGAAGTTTGGGCAGAGCCAGCTGGGCTGCTGTCTGGACTTCCCTTCCAGTGTTCACTACTCACAGAGGGTTCCCTGGACCAGAATCATCAGCACCACCTGGCAGCCTCTTCCAAATGCAGAATCTCAGGCCCACCTGGACCTATAGAACCAGAATCTGCATTTTATCAGATTGACTCTGGTGACTCTCTGCACGTGAAAGTTCTGTGTTCCTGAAGGACACGGTCAATAACTCAAGGTCCTGTTTCTCATTCTGTAGAGAAGCTTTCTTCTTGAGAGCTTCCATGTGAGGTACTTTGGAGGATGATCCCTGCCAATTGTGAAATTCAAGTTCTTTATGTCTTTTCATTAGAAACCATTTGTGTGTTAGACCCGAGGCCTTCATAGCTAATTAATTACAGAGAAACGTGCCTGCTGCTAATGAGAAAAACATGATCCTATTCAGTGGATTTATAAATACATCCTTGATCCTTTTCACTGACACCTATGCTCAGATTTTTTTTTTTTTTTACATGATATGAAATTGAGAGGTGGATTCATTGATCTGTTTCCCAAGAAACAATGGCTATCTGTGTGTCCTGATATTATCCCTCACTTGTGAATGACTTGGCTCCTGCTCCTAGGAGTTTGCAACCTAGTTGGAGAGATAAGATCACCCTCAAACCCTACATATTTTGAGAGAGCAACACAAACCCCAGAGAAGTGTAGCTACTTCTTGATCTTAGGACCTGGCCTAGGCAAAAGGACCAGGGGAAATTAAAAAGCTGCAGCACTGAGGGTGTCTGTCTGAAGCTGCAGTGGTAGGGCATCCTGAGGTTAAGGCAGCATCAGGAGTCAGGGCCATAGTCACTATGATGTAAAAGGCCAGTCTAGAGGAACAGAGGAGTAGGCAGCCAACTTACTCAGGGCCTATAATTGACAACATTTGATAATTTTTCTTTTTAAAATTTTATTTATTGATTTTAGAGAAAGAAGAGGGAAACATGAATTTATTGTTCCCCTTATTTACACATTTGGTTGATTCCTGCGTGTGCCCTGATCAGGGATTGAATCTGCAACCTTGGTGCATATTAGAGCGATGCTCTCACCAAGTGACCAATGACCTTGGTGTATCAGGACAGTGCACTAATCAACTGAGCTACCTGGCCAGGGTTTGATATTCCTTTTTATTTTATTTTAAAGAAGATTTTATTTATTATTTTTAGAGAGAAGGGAAGGGAGAGAGGCAGAGAGGGAGTGAGACATCAATGTATGGTTGCTTTTCATCTGCCTCCAGCTAAGGACCTGGCTGGTGACCTGGGTTGCAACCTGGTTATGTGCCCTGGCTGAGAATCGAACCAGCGACCTTTGGGTTCTCAGGCTGGCGCCTTATCCACTGCGCCACCAGCCAGGGCCCTTTTTATTTTTTTTTAATAATTATTTTTATTTTTAATTGCAGTGAATATACAATATTATATTAATTTCAGATATACAACATAGTGATTAGACATTTACTAAGTCTGTCCTGAAAGAATTGAGCCAATGTCAGTATAATTAAAGGTTTGTGCAGCCAATACTTTCAGGACAGACCTCATACATATAACTTATGAAGTGATCATTTGGTAAGTCTAGTAGCCATTTGATATTTTTTATAAGACCCTTGTGAGGTAGATGTTACGAATGACGTCTTACAGTTAAGGAAGATGAGGCTCATAGAGGTAGGAACATTCACCAAAGATCACATGGCCGGTGGAACCAGTGCCCAGAGGGGCCTCCCTCCCTTCTGCCTGTGTCAGGCTTGGTCTCAGTGATGGGGACTGGGGCCAGGGGAAGCGATGAAATGGCCCCAGCTGCAGGGCAGGAGGCGTGCAAGGGCTTGGAATAAGGCAGGACTGTCAGTGGATCAAGGCTACAATGCAAGAAGAGTTGGCTCTGATGGAATCCAGACCCTGGTACTGTGCTGTGTGGAGAGAACTGTCAGCTGTACCCTGCTGGGACCCTGAGCTATGGCAGGAGTGGCTGCAGGGCTCAGATCAGAAAAAGGCTCACGTTTGAACTGATGAAAGGCAAGGGAGGGAGGGTGGTTTGGGGGCTTCCGAAGTGAGGAGAGGCCCTCTCAAAGTGAAACAAACTGCTTCCTGACTCATCAACCTGGTGAGGTGGTCTGGCCTGGTAACCAAGACCTCCATGGTCCTAGAGATCAGGAATTAAGACTCTGTTGCTTTAGGTTCTTTCACCACAGTGGGCCTGGTGAGTGAGTGAGTGTTGATTCCAAAGCCAGGCTGCTGCTGTTCTCTGGTCTCAGAGGACAGAACCTCTGGGTGACCCCAACAACCAAGTCCTAGGCCATGTCTGACTTGCACCAACTACTCCCAAGGCACACAGAGTCCCCTTCCAGCTGCTGTTTCTGGCCCTTCACCTCCTCTGCACAGCCCTGAGCATTTCTCCAGAATTTCCTGTTTGCCTGTAACTGCACAGACAAGGCCGGTCCCACCCGGGGTCAGCTGGTGAAGCCTAGGACAGGGGGTGAGAGTCAGCTGTGTCCTCCCTGTAGCTCTGGGCTCTCTTCACCCACACATGGGTGCTCTGGGACCACTCCCATCAGACCTCAAGGCCAGAGAAGCAGAGGCCCTGTATCCAAGTCAGCTCACAAGAAAGTCAAGGTGACCCAGAAGGGCTGGTGGCCAAGATCCTTAAACTTTTTACTTTTTGACTTTCCAAAAAGTCCGAGTGATGACTTCAGAATATAACATTCCAGAGAAAGCTGGAAGGAGGAATGAAGTCGGGGAGATGGAGGAAAAGCACACAGAGGATGAGGTCTTTGAGTGCCACCATGGTGGGAGGACCCTGGGTGGGTGTGCTTGCCTGCAGCAGCTGTCAACAGAGAGGCAGAATAAGTGTTCCTGGAGGGCAGGGACCAAGTCAACACCAGTGCTGGAAAATTTCTAGCATGTGGGTCTGGAAAATGTTCTAACTGCAAAACAGAACTTTCTGGGTGGCTACCTTTCCTTCCCCAACCTGATTATGAGGGCAAAGACTGAAGTCACCAGGCAAGAGTCTGGCTGTCCTGACTAGCTATGGGCTATTCACCACATGCCCAGCTTAGTCATTAATTAGATTGTTTCAGTGTTTAGAAACTTGTTGAAGTATAACATGGTATAATTAAATCATTCTATCTGAGGGTTGTCCTGCCAGTGTCATGAAAACATACTTTTTACGTTGAGGACTTGGTTCAGGAGCCCTGAGAACTTGGTTTGGGGCCTCCCTATTATTAATTAGGGGTGGCTGAAGAGACTTTGGTCTGTGACAACAAGTGAGAGAAGATGAACAGGATGCTAAAGGAAAGGGGAAATTTTGCCTACAAAGTTGTTAGCTATTCTCCAACACACTGCTGGCCCTCGTAGTTGGTATCACGTGGGATCTTTTATCTGCTGGCTTCCAGGGCAGTGTGGCCAATGGAAGCAGTAGGAGGCCTTTACCAAGAGGTCCATCTGCTAAATACAGTGTTGGCTTTCATGGCGCTCCCTGTTAGTCAGTCTTTATGTCCCTCAGACCCACCATTGTTCAGCTCTAGGTGTCCTGTCTCTGTGAATAGTCCATTAAAGCCTTTTCACAAGAGTGTGCTGCAGGATCTGCTTTCCCGGGGTGGGCGGTGGGGTATCCAGCCAACTTCCTGGGCAGAATTAAGTTTCTTGAGGGAAGTCAGTTTCACACTCAGCATTATTGCTATCCTGGTTTGTTCCCTACTCTTGCCTTTCCTTGATAGGCGAGGCTGTCTTTGTGCAGAGCGGCGACCCAAAAGATGGCAGAGACAAGGTGAACTGTGCGTGGTGCACAGTGGCAGCTGCGCAGGAAAACATTTGGGCTCTTGACAGGGAGAGATGGGAGCGAAGGTGGGGAGAGGGGGGTGGGAAGGAAAGCAGAAAAGCAAGCCTAAGGCACACAGAGATGCGCTGCTCAGATTGTGGGGCCTGCAGCCCAGCAAACAGTCTCCCGCTGACACTCACTTCAGGGTCTGTCTCAGCACAGAAAAGCCTTGACCAAGGTCATCCCTTATCAAAGCAGCCTGGCTGGGCTATTTTGGCCCCATGCTGGAATGTTCAGCTCCTTCCTCCGCACAATCCTCCCTACCCCCTTTCCTTCATGAGTGTTGGCCTCTAATAAACATCTTGCACCAAAACTCTATCTCAGTCTGTGTTTCCTGGGTAAGTTTAGAAGAATTTATAGCCAGAGCAGCAAATGCTTGACATTAACTGATTTTGTATGTTCCAAGGAGCTCTCGAACTTTCTTTACATGGAAACAAAGGAGCTCCCAGAGGGCACAGGGAATGCGAGATGGCCGTTTCTGATTAGGGAGTCCAGATCAGGACTGTTTATAAAGAGCTTTGTGCAGTCACGCTATGGACAAACATGCGGAGGACTGAGTATAATCCGAGTTCAGTGCCTGTGTGCCTGTTGCTAAGGGGAGATTTGAACATGAACCTGAAAAAGGGAACATTATGTGCATTTAGGACACAGAAAAAAATAACCTGAAAACCCTTTACGACAAATGACATGGATTTTTCTCATCCTTTGACCCACAACGAATCTTGCAACACCTGGCACCTACACGCCTCCCCAGTGCTTCATTGAAAATACAATTTGGTCATTTGGTTCCTTGTCAAAACCTCCACGATTGGAAATGTCATGTCTAACCTCATCCTCCTCTCATTCCTTCCTGCTTATATCCTTTCCTGGTTGCAAGCAACCAAGTGGGTGGCTTGGTTAAAATGAGTCTCACTCCCAGTCTGTGCCACCCTGGTAGTACCTCTGAGGCAACAGGAAGCTCTTGTTAAGAAGACTATTAACTCCTTGTGAGTGGGTGAATGCTAAGGTGTCAGATCCCTGCCTGGACCATATAAGAACCCAAGGTCATGGTCAAAAGGAATCCATCTAAGGATAATTTTTCCTTGCTGATGGTCAATGAAGTCCACCTGGATTGAGGTCTTGACTAAGGATAATTTGGGGCAGTCACAATGTTGGGCTTGAATTTAACTCCCCAGGCAATGTTCCCATCTCTAGTTGTGTCCATCACAAGTCTAGCAATGCTACTCTTACAATATAGCTATTCTTACATCAATAATAGTATTGAATCCCACTAATAAGTCTGCTAAACTTGCCCAGGTAAATCAGAAGCACTTCTGAGTGTTCTATCTCTAGGATCTACCTTTAGCTTTAGTTTAACACATGGATAAAGTCCTAGACAAAACTACCTTGTATCTTTTGACTCACTGACACGCTGGTACGTGCATTTCTCCCTTTTATCCCTCCTCCATGTTGGGGAGGGACACAGTATATTGAGACAAAGACCCAAATTTGGGGATGGTGCACAGCCAGAGCCAGGGCTCACGGGGAAGGAGGAGTCAGGGCAAATTACTTTGACATTTCCCAAGTCATATTTAATGGTTTCATACCAGCCAATTTTTCCAAGTTTGCCTAGCTCAGAAACCTTGCTTTCAACCAAAGATCAACATAAACATACTTTTCTGTTTTCAGAATTTTATTAGAGATGTTGGGGAGGAACAGTCAACATCCATTCCTTATTTTGATCACGATTGGTATTTTACCCACAGGATAGGTTTTCTCTGGCTTTGATCCAACTTCAGGTCTCTCTGACGGTCCCCTCCTGTTGTCCTCTTGTTGCTGCCTGGCTCTGTTTGACATCCACCAGGGCAGAGCCCACTAGCGAGGTCACACGTGGGAGCGGTAATTGCGATTGGCTGTGGAGGAAGGACATGTTTGGGACAGGGACACTAGTTAGAACATACCCTGTCATACTCTTCTTGCTCTAATGTGAACTTAAATGGAAATGAAATTCTTAGGCTGAGCTTTCAGGGTCCTAGGAAAGCTAATTTCAAGAGGGCAGGTCTGGGGGCAGCAAGTTTCCCCATGTTGGACTGTTCTACTCATCCCTCACTCACCATCATCACCTCGTTTTCTATTCTTCAGGCTGCTCTTGCGGTATTTTCTTTTGCTGCCACTTCTCTTGACTCCCTTGTGAGGAGATCTGTTCTTGCCCCTCCTCATGCCATGACTCTTTAATTTGCGGCTGGTCGACATTGTAATTTCGGCAAAAATGATGAGCTTTGCAGGGCCGGGAGCCAGCGAGTCTGGGTATTTATGGCCTTAGCCATTGTGATTGTAAAAGGGTGTGGCTTAGCGGTAGGGTGGGGCTCCATTGTGCTGTCACTAGCCTTTGTCACACTTTGGTCATATATGGGAAATAAGGCCCCTCTAATACAGCTCAAAGTTACCCTCAATTTTGAGGTCCTTTTCTTGCTAAATGAAATCTTCTAGACAGGTGCTATCAAACAACTAAATTCTAGTCCTGTGCTGGGCTTCTGAGGAATACAATGGCCATTATTATAGGTATCTCCTGTCTTTGGGAAATGTAATGTTTGTTAAATGCCTGTAGATGCATGCCTATTTAAGTCTCTATAGTATTGGGAAATAAATGTATTTGTATATGGACCTGACTCTAGGGCATCCAATTTAATGTGATCAAAACATAAACATTCCTTCTCTTTCATCTAAATCAGGATTTGTGGCTGAGTAATTTCATGGAACTGTCCTGCACATTGCAGAATGTTTGACAACACCTTCTGACTTTACCCATTCGATGCCAGTAGAGCTCCCACAACTGTGACAATCAAAAATGTTCCCACATGTTACCTTGGGGAGAGGAGCAAAATCACCCGTGGCTGAGAACCATTAACTTAACCAATGGTGATAAGCAAATAATATAGTAGATAAAAAAGGAAGTAGACTCTGTGTTCACAGAGCTTTCAACCTCATTGAGGGGAAAGCCATTAATCTGACAAACTACACAAATCAATGAATAATTACTTCCCAATATGGTGAAGGATTAGGTTGGAAAGACAGGCAGACTACAGATGAGGCTCAAGTACAGTGGAAAGTCATGAAAAATATTTGAGGATGACATCATGAGATTAGGGGGTCCTGGGTGGGAGATGAAATAATGGGGAAGTGAAGTGAATTAAGTAGTAAAGGTTATGGAGAGAAAGATATTTGATAATGGCTCAGGCCTGGTCAAGGAGATGTATGAAGAGACGTATACAGGAGATGATAACTTGATGCTGGATTAGATTAGGTTGGTGAGAGAAGAGGGTTCCAAAGGTGTTTCTGTCTGTTGTAGCTATCTGGATGCTGGTGCTACTCACTGAGATGAAGTCCAGGCATGGGGGTAGTGGCTATCATGTATTTCAATCTGAGTTAGAAGTGCCTTTGAGCTTTCCAAATAAATATATTAAATGATTGTTAGGTCTATGGGTCTGGAACTCAAAGTAGAAGCCTGAACTGAAGGTATCTACCATTCCCAACTTCCCTGATAATGGACTCATTATCCAATCTTTTCTTCTTCCTGTCTTATGTCTTTTATAGAGTCTTTTTGAAAGAAAATTTCAATGTACCTTAACTACTACTTCTTTCTGTCCTCCTTCTCTCTCCTCTGCCATTATCCTTACTCAAGAACCAAGCACCTGGCATGTGGGAGGTTCTTAGAGGAAGTTGGTTGAATAAAAGAGAGAATGTAGTTTAAGTACTACTCCCTGTCTCAAAGTAAGAGCCTAACAAAAATTTGTAGAATATTTTTTGAATAAATTAAAATGCCTATGTTTCTGACTATCCCATTCCTCCCCATTTTGTCCCACTTCTCCAAGGAAGACTTTCCTGACTTCAATTTTTTACTGTCTTTTGAAATTTGTTCAAAGTCCATAACATTGGACTTTGAACATTGTTCAAAGTCTTATAACATTGTCCATAAAGTCTGGACAACTAATGTCAATGGTATAAAATCCTGTTTTATGCCCAAAATACATTGCCATGCCATATGAATGTCTGATCTCAACAGAAGGCACTATGTCTTGGTTCTGGTCCTGGCTGCAGCTCTCTTAATTTTGTAAATAAGTGGGTTGGGTTAAGTAATCTCTGAGATCATATGACATCTGTGGT
Organism: Noctilio leporinus; assembly: GCA_004026585.1. Taxonomy (NCBI): domain Eukaryota; kingdom Metazoa; phylum Chordata; class Mammalia; order Chiroptera; family Noctilionidae; genus Noctilio; species Noctilio leporinus. The sequence continues at coordinate 187,911 of PVIW01002315.1, forward strand.
AGGCTCCTTGTAGTTAGGGACTGTATTTCTATTTCTACTACATTTCTCACGGGTTCATTCTAACCACTTTGGTATTATGAGGCTGACAGTACAATATAGAGTGACATTGTATATCAAGTAGGAGCAATTATAGACAAGGAAGGTAAAAAAGAGAACATGGTCTCAACAAGGGACCCTCTAGTGCTCTAGTTGGGCCTCACATGTCTGACTGTGCTGATTCTGCTAGTCTCTAGTTTGAGAGCCATTTTCTACATGGTCCTGGAGACTGGGTAATACTACTCGCCCAACTTCTTTCCATCCCCAAGAGACCCACTCTGCCAAGGGGAAGCCAAAATCACAGAGAAGGTAGCCAGACTGCAGAACTGATGAACAAACAAACAAAACAACACCTTTGCATAGAGTTAAGAAGTAGTTCTGGTTTTGGACACTGTGCTGAGAAACTCAGGCAACACATAGCCCTCCTCTGGGAGTTGCAATCTGAAAGACAGTTGGGGGTGAGACAGTGGGTGTTTGGGTTGGCTTCTGCACCAGACTGCCGAGTGAGGATGGAGCAGGGTTGGGCATAGGGCACCTCTGCCTCTGTTTCTGCCCCAGTGTGGCTTGAACCAATGGCAATTTAGATAAGGCACAACGAGTTAACTCCTGACCTTTGATGAACCCGGGACTGGCCTTTCCTTGAGAATCTTCTGTTAGTCCTCATTACTTTTTAGATTCTTTTTCCTTTTTGCTGTTCTAATTGGATATTTTTACTTCCTTGTATCCCAAATTGCTGATTTAAGTATTGGCTTTATCTACTTACTCTACTGTTGATTCCCTGTAACTTATTTTTTGTTTTAGTTAGTGTACCCTTCATTTCTGACTAGTTCATTTTTACAGTTTCCATGTCTTTTTATATACTGTTGAAGTTCTCTGTAAGTTCATCTACCCTTCCCCATGTTCATCGAGTGTCCTTATAACCAGTGTTTTGAACTCTGAATCTAATAGATTGCTTGTTTCCATTTTTGTTTAATTCTTTTTCTGAAACTTTGTTCTATTCTTTCATTTGGGACATATCCCTTTCTCTTTTCATTTTGGCAGTATCCCTGTGTTTGTTTCTGTGTATTAAGTAGAGATACTACATTTCCAAGGCTTGATAATGTGGCCTAATGTAGTAGGTGTCCTGTAGGATCCAGTGGCACAGCCTCTCCTTTGACTTAAGCTGGACGCTCCAGATGTGTCCCCACCCCCACCATGTAGACTGTGTATACCCTCCTGTTTTAGTTGAGCCTTGATTACTATTGGCACATCAATGGGAGGGACTTACCCCAAGGCAGATTAGCTGTGACTATAGAGGAAGATGAGCTATACAGGGGAATACCTACAAAGCAGGACTTACTTCAGTGGGGCATTGATGCCCATTGAGTCTTCCCTTGAGCCTGTCACTTGTGGAAGTGGTTGAATGGTGCTCTAGCATGGTCTGAAGCTGTCCATTGGGTGCACTGGCTCTGAAGCTTCCCAGGAAGTACAGACCAAAGTTGGCTATTGCTGCTTGTGTTCTGCTTGGCCATTCAGCATGAGCTACAAAGCTATCTGCAGATGGCTGCTACCAGTGCTGGGCTTGGAGGTGCTCAGGCGAGGCCTAGCTGTGAACCAAAGCAGGCTGTCACTGGTGGTGGGCCTGGGGCCACTTAACAGAGATCTGGGTCATGCTGAGGTCAGATGCCAATTGTTTGAGAGATTTTAGGAAAGTCTGAGGTATGAACCGAAACAGACCATTCATATGGAAAAGCCAGTGGAAACAGCTTGGGTGGGCTTGCCAGTTGGTGGAACAGGGTCTCAGGGAATCATTAGGGTAGGGGAGGTCCCAGAAAAGGAATAGTGGCCTCTGCTAGCACTTTTGTCTGATGCCAGATAATTCAGCTTCTCCCCATATGTCCCTGGTGCCTTTTGAACTGCTGCCTCTGAAGCTCAGAGTGAGTGAGTCTGAATAAATCCATATGGGCCCTTCAAGAGGAGAACCTGGGATTTCAGAAACTTATCCCTCCCTCAGTCACAATCCCCACTGGATTTTACAACCAGAAATTAAGCCTGGGTTGGAGGGCAAAGTGTGGGACTGGGACCTCTAATTTCTCAAGGGGGACCACTTGCAGCTAAGGTATCTCTCCCAATTTTTACTTGTCACATGTGGGTGTGAGATGAGCCCATTCTACATCTCTGCCTTTCCTTCCAGTCTTGATGGAGTTTCTTTTTTATATCATTGGTGTGGAACTTGTATTCAACCAGATTTCAGGTGGTTCTGAATGATGGTAGTTCTGTAGCTTAGTTGCAATTTTGATGTGGTTGTGGGAGGATTGCCAGTACCATATTTACCTATGCTGCCCCCTGGACCAGAAGGCCATTTTTCTTCTTGGATGAAAAAACTGAGGCACAGAATAACTACATGAGTTACTTCTAATAACCCAACATAAGAGTAGCAGATATACCCAATAAACCTGTTTCTTCCATACTATGGCTTTCTGGTGGGTCTTAGCTTTTGCTTCTCTTAATGAAAGGAAATAAATATTTTCCAAGAGCCATGGGGACATGGAGGGAGGATGGAACCCCTGGCCTCTTTAGAAGAGAAACTATCGGCTTCTTTTTTCTAGGGACTGAGTGTTGTCTCCAACTGATCTCTTTTGCTGCTGCTTGTTTAGGCTGACAAAGGGGACTCAGGGACAGAATGGAAGGGAAGAAAGCATCCTAGAGAGGGGTGTCCCCAAGAGGCAGCACTCTCTGAACTCGGGACTCATCTGACCTCTCAAGTAAGCAATAAAGAAAAACCAGAGCCCAAGACCAAGGGTAGACAGGTGGATGGACAAAGTGGTGTTTTCATCTTCTAGAAGGATGGCCAGGTGGCACTGCAGAAGGGCTTGGAGACCACTGTTGCCTTTGATCCCTTTATTAGGCTAGGAAGGGGGCAGACTTTAGGCATTACTGTTTTGGATCTCTAGTTGGGTCCCATCTCCAATTCAAACAGACTCCATTAATTTTTCTAAGGAGTCCAGTGAACATCTTCTTCCCAGGGTTGGATCTTCCCAACAAGCTAGAAATTGGACCTCATTAAGAGTGAACATAGAAAAGTTGCTGACAGTCCTTACACATGTTGATGACTCAGTCCGAATCCCTCTCTGAACCGAAATCTCTCCAGATGCTGACCTCAGCTGGATAATGGGGACTTTCTATTCTATTCACACACATGCCCTGTCTTTGCTCTTGCTGCTGCTATTTAGGCAGACAAAGGGGGCTGAGGGATAGAATGGAAGGGGAGATAGCATCCTAGAGAGGGGTGTCCCCAAGAGGCAGCACTCTCTAAACTCAGGACTCATCTGAAGTTTCTACTAGGCCATAAAGAGAAATCAGAGCCCAAGGGTGGCTTTTAGATAAAAAGGAAGGCAGGATCTCAATTCAACTAACCTTTCCCCCCCCAGTTCTGGGAGTCAAGGAAGCATCTTGGTTTTGAGAATGGTCTAGGATTTATCTGAAAGTTTGTTGGAGTTCTTTCCCACTTTTTCCTCCAGGCTTCTCTCTCATCAGTTCTGACTGTATTTCCAAACTGTTTTTTCCATGAACCATTTCTATTCCCCAGGAATGGAGAGATCAGGTCACTAAAAAGTGGGAGACTCATCATAAGGAACCCTGGGAGGTTCTTCAGGAGCCATGTGGACCTCCTTCTTGGGAAAGCCAAGAGGCCTATCTAAGGGCTGCAAAAGGCATCTCAAAAGCCATGGTCAGACCCAGGATTGCTGATCCCCAAGCCAAGACTGCCCATCACCCCCTATTGCCTTTCTCACTTGGCTTAAAAGTAGATCTGGCCTTGACTCGCAGTTCTGTTTTTTGTTTGTTTGTTTCTGTATTACAAGTGCTGCTAGGATTACATTGAAGGAATCTAATTCTGAAGGGAGAGGGAGAATTGCAAATAACTAGTGAGTTCTAAGACGCAGGGTGTGAATTTGAAGGTCCTCTGGACAAATTCAAAATTCTCATTTGGTGAGAATTCAAGTTTTCATTAGGTTTTTTTTCTTACTTTTGGACTTATAAAAATTATTTACTATTTTCATTTTGTCACCCTTAACAAGAAGGTCACGTGGTACAATAGTACACAAAGAATGCTTCAGAAGGTTCCAAATGATGTTTTCATACTAACCACTCCCCTGCCCCACACTGACCTTAATCCCCATCTATGGCATAATGAAGAAGCAGCTGTGCCTTTCCAAAATACACTGATAATGTGGTGCCCTTAAGTTATAAGACAAAAATAGGGCTGCACCCCAGGTATTAGAAAGGTGTGTTATGGTATGAAAATATCATACATATTCAATCATTTGACCTCATATGGTCTTTAGGAAAAATGTGTTTCAATTTATCTACCAACTGGGATAAGGCACTTTGAGTTGTGAAGGTTGCTAGAGAACAATTTCATAATAAATAAGTCTGAGGATGAAGAGTAACGTAGCCAAAGACACAAATTATAGTCAAAGTTGGATCTCAAACTCAGATCTCTTAATTCCCAGTTCAGGCTTCTTGTCACTGTGCCACAAGCCACTACTGTTGAGATTTATGGCTTTTCCCCCTGCTTCTCTCTTCTCCCTTCATGTTTTCAGGGCCACCTGCCAGGGGCGCTTGCTCCCATTGTATCATCCTTCCCACTAAGGTACTCATGTCATTGAATTTGAGGACATGTGGCCCTGTGAAAATGGGCTGAGTTGCCACCAAAAGGGAAAAAGGACCAAAGAGACAGACTCTCATGAAGTTGCCACATGAAGGTCATCTTCCTTCATAAGTGATGCTTTTAAAGCATTATGACCAATATAATGGTGGGATATGTTGGTCAGTGGAAATACTCAATATTTCTGGATTATTTTAACCATAAGTGCCTATTGTAACTCTGCTGGTCAAAGTTGAGCCAAGAGAGAACATTACAATTTAGTTACATCTCTTTGACTTCACTTGATAATCTGCTTCTTGCTCTTAGTGGTGACCAATGAAGGGTTAAAAAACAAGAAGAAATAGGTTGGAAGCATAATTTCACTTTGCCTCTTGAGGATCTTAAAAAGTGGAACTGACAAAGAAGATTTGCCTGACAGTATCACTGCCTACTTGGTTTCCCCATTGTTCCCTTGGGTAGAATTCTTATGTTTGAAAAAGAAAGTTTTGTTGCATTTATACTAAAAAAAGAAACAAGAAACTCCTTTACTGCTTTTTCTAGTCCTCAAATTCTGTGGTCTAAAATGCCAAGGTTTAGGGACACTTTACTCTTCACAGACCCTATGCTGGGACAGTAGGGTTGACTTGCTTAGTGAAATGTTTAAAACAAAGCCTTCATTTTCAGTAAGGACCGGAAAACATGCAGATTCTTTGAGCATAACAGTTATATCATGTTATTGATCAAGAAATTCATACCCCTGAGCAGCCTTATTGTTGTTCTGGGAGGGAACGTGGAAGGTAATGCTGCTGAAACATTTTGGGGTTTTGGCAAGGACTGCGTCACCATGTAGAAATATTTGTTTCATCAGTAAACTACTGTCCTGCAATAGCAATAGAGGCACTTTCTTCATGTTGCAAGAAACAAAGACAAAATTGAGGTTATAAAGGTTCCTGGTTAAGGTGGAAGAGTCTTAGAAGGGTTTTCATGTGGGTACATAAGGTCAACTTATCTTTGTTGTTTGTGATTTTGTTGACTTTTTTGCTGTGGTTTGGCCTGGGTTCCTTGGAACTTCTGTGATGTCAGTTCTATATGTCTACCGAGAACTAGCTACATTGTTTTGGGGCTCAGGGCAAGGTGAATAAGCTGGCCTTTCATGAAAAAAATACTTTTAAGATGATGAAAGCAGAGCATAGACCAAGCTCAAAGTGCGCTGAACACAGGGCTGTTCGTGACTACATAGGCCCTGTGTCTATGAAGCTCTCACCCTGCCCCTCTTGACTTAAAGCACTTCTTGTGGTAAACATCCAGGTAACTACTTTGAAAGATCCCTATCACATTTTCACCCTTATAGTCCAGGAGAGTTGGTCAATGTCTGATCCACAATGGGGGTTGGATGAGTATTTGTGAATGGCTTGCTTTCCATTGCAGCCATGCCATGTGTGTCTTCAGTAATGGCTCCATCACCAGCGGCCTTTCCCTGTCCCCACACATGTCCTTCATTATACTCCTTCTGTACAATCTTAGGACCACACATTCAAGAACCCTGCCAACTTCTGTCCTCTTCTTCCTTGTCCCCCATGCTCTCATTAATGGTGAGAGCCCCCACTAGCAGCCCATTGAGTCCTAGATGATTGTACTTAGTCATAGTAGATGTTAAAAGTTAATGTGGGCTTTCCATTTATTTACCTGAAGATGATATTCTGAGCCTTTAGATGGGGGGGCGGGGAGGGAATGGAGTAAGGAGCACCCCAAAGGAAACTAGCCACTATGACCTAGATTTTTCCATTCTAGGATGTCACAAAGTCCATATGAGGTCAGCAAGCAATCTCTAGGAGAAAGGTTGAAGAGTGGGACCCACAATGAATTTTCTGGATCCAAGCTTCTCAGCCCACTACACCTGGACAAATTATTTCATTTCTCTTGGTCTTAAAAAGCTTCTTTTAGTTAAAGTCAGAAGGACAAGAACTTAGTGGCAATTTTATTCTTTTACAAATGAGGAAGCTCAATGCTTAGTTGGAGATTACTTTCTACAGTCCTCAGGAAATTGCTTAAGGGCATAAAAATACTAAGCAACAGAGGTGGGATTTAAGTCTGCATCTACTTACCTGTAGTGCTTGTAAGATTGTCTCAGGTGTATTTGCTGATATGGAAAGGAGAGAGGTGGAGATGGTAATCACCTAAGAGATGCCTAAGGTGATTACCATGAAGTGAAATAGGAACAAAAGATGGAAATATTAAAGCCAGAGGAAACTGACCCAAGTCAGTGATGGGGATAGAGAGGAACAGTCATATTATAAAATATTGAGGTGACTGATAAGATGTGGGGGCCCATGAAAGGACAGTTTGAAACCTAGCCTTCAGCCTCAACATAGTGACTGCTAGGTGGAAAAGGTCAGGAAATGGGTTTTAGTTTTGCGCAGGCTGAGATGCCTGCTTGAGAGATCAAATGTTCACTTCGATGCCCAGTGAGCAAATTCAATAAGTAACTAGCTCATAAGAGAAGTTGGGGCTGGTGACATAGGCCTGGGCTTTGGCAAAGCAGTTTTGTGTAACTGAATCTACGGGAGAAGATAAGAGGAATTAGGAACATAATTATGGGGTTTATCAACCCTTAGTTTTTTTTTTTTTTTTTTCTTCAGAGGAGAGAGCTGGAGAAGGAGACAGGGCAGAAGGAAATTCAGGAAGAATGGGGTTGTGAAGTAACAGTAATGAGTTCAGAGATGGAAGCTGCCAAACTTGAGGTAGTTGCAACACTTACTGAGGGACCTTCTACATGTCAGGGGCTGTGCAGAGTACTTGAGGGACCTCATCTCACTTTTCAGTCCTTAACATAGCAGAGCATTTGACAGTTGGATTTATATTGAGACAGAGTAGGGGGTTTGGCCATAAATGCAGTGAGTAGAAGAGGGAAAGGAGGTGAGGTATTAGAGAGTGGAGGTGGTTTTAGGCACAGGGAGGTAAGCCTCTCTCTAGCTATCACCTGCTCCAAGCCTCTCGAAAGAGGAGACTTTATTTAACCACTATTGCTCTACATAAACAATGACAGGCCTTTTCCTTGTTCATCTAGCTTCACTTTACCCATGTGTCCTCCACCTCTCCTTAACCCCAGCCTCTTCTTTTAGCTGTCAATAAGTCCACAGTTTGGGATGGACATCCAATCTTGACTAGTCTTTGTTTCTTCATCTTTCTGCCTTCCTTTAGGTACCTTACATTCTGGGAATATAATATAATATAATATAATATAATATAATATAATATAATAGCCAAGATAATAGCTTCTGCTTGGAACATACACTAGAGATATTAACTATTTATTTGTTACATAAACCCTATGAGGTGAGTGCTAATATTGCCCTATTCTAGGAGCAGCATGGTTAACTAACTTGGTTAAGCTCTCACAGCTAGTAAAGAAAGTATCTGGGGGTCTTCTTGTATAAGAAACTGAAATAACTTATGTAAGATGGTTTCTTGCCTGTTTTAATTCTCTATTTAAGTACATGGCACAAAGATGTTCTCAACAAATCCTCGACATTGGAGAGGTGAATTCTTATTGTTTATCAAAGTTCTTGAATGAAAATATGTTCACAAAGTGAGGTTTTATTTAGAATTGTTCTAGGGTGAAGGGAATCCATGTTGATATGTATCTGGCTGGTGAGTTTTCAGGCATATTTTTAGCTATGATTTGGGATCCCAAAAAACATCCCCATCACTTCCTTTTTGCCCATCCCTCACCGACCCATGCCCCATGGACACACAGAAAAGAGTACAGAAACACAAAGGGCCAGAGATGAGATTAGGGATACGGCTGCAGATCAATACAAACTTGGATGAATAAATTGGTTGCTCTATCAAGCCATCTCTAAGATATAATATCATGAACATGGACTGTCCAGTCCTTTTAGCTTATATCTGTGCTTTGGGTATGGAAACAACCTCATTATCAGTAACTTTTAACATAAAAAAAGAGGACAGAGACTAAATTAAACTCAGCTTTGTAAATATGTATATAGGTAGTTACAATACAACTCTACCACCCTGTCTTTCTTCCTTTCTCTCTTCCCAACCTTGGCTGCCCTTCCCAGGACAAAAGCCTTAGGTGTTCTGTTAAAAGAATGAGGGAACATGTAGCACTGTAGAATTCCCTACCTCCTAGAGTCTGCAAGAGGCAGGAGATTAGAGAAACTGTAGGAGGTGCTTGGATTATCACTCTCTCCCTCTGTGTTAGGTTGGCCCTCTTTAGGGTGGTAAACCTTTACTGCTTTTGTTCAGAAAGTGTGCTTGAAGCCAAGTTTGAAAGAAGAGAGGAAATGACTTAATCTCTTGGGGACTCTCTGCTAGCCTACCTCTTCCAAGTGGTGTCACACAACAGCCATTCAGGTGTGTGTTTCCTTTTCCTTTCTGGTGCTTGTTGAATCTTCCTGATTCCCACATTTTCCATGATCCAGGGTGGCAGCTTTTCATTAATCCTTGTTATCCTTGGATTACATACATTATTGTGAAATCTGCATGAGTCTTTTTATTCTTGCAACCTCTTGTCCAGTGAACCTTCCTAAAATAAGACTAATCATGTCACTCATCTGTTCAAAATTTGGGAAACTCCTTATTGTATATAAGAGGTAGATCATTTTTACCATAACATCTCAGATAATTTTTACCATAACATCTCACTTTTCATATTCAATCTCTCAACCCAAACTCTGCTTTCTACCCATGTCTTATCTTCTATTCTTCAGGGAACCTCTATTATTTTGGTCAAACCAGCTTATTTAAAAGTAGAAAAAGTATAGGTGTTGATAGAAAATTTGGTGTCCTACTTGAGCTGCTATTTTTTTTAAAACATCTTTATCTACTAAACTATATCTCAAATAATCCTAAACTCCTATAATCTCAAAATAAATGTCACAAATTCTATGATTATTTCTTCAATGAACTCCCATTATCTATCTTTGGGGCATATTTTATAACAGTTATCAGATCCTGTCCAGAATTTTTTATTTGTATGCATGTCTTCTCTTTCTAGACACTAAGCTTCTTGTGGATGAAGCTATATCTTTCTGAGGTTCTGGGGGATGGAACAGAGTAGTAGATTAAAAAATTGGTCTACAGCTTTGAATTCTACATTGTTGGGGATTAGGGTGGGGGCTGAGGAGAGGCAAGAAGGAGAGATTACAAAGAGGAACAGGGACACTTTAGGAGTTAAGAGGATAGTTTATTATCTTTATTTGTGGTGATAGGCTCATGGGTATATACTTCTGAGAATACTTATCAAGTTGTATATTTAAGGCATATGCAGTTTATATATAAAGCAAATTAATAAATTTGTTTTATAGTTTTAAACATTCTATATTATTCAAGAAGTCCTGGCTAAAGAGCTCTTTCTAGATATAAGACCATGAATCCAGGAATGCATAGCTAAATGTGTCAGCAGATAAAGGTTTTAAGGATGATGGACTTATCTTTGGTTTGGGCCATTTAGGGTGGTTCCTATGGGTTTTACTTCTTTACTGATGGGTAGCCAGTTGATTTTAGCAATTTTGAGAGGTTCTTGATTTTATTCAAATGTCTCATATTTTATCCAAATGTTTCAGTACTTTCTAACCACCCAACCAACCTCTTCTGTTGACTTTCAACCATTGTGACAAAGCATCATCAATCATCAGGCCTTTTTAACAAGAGGGTCCATGTCATGGTCTCTTGTCTCCATATATAAAGGGAGTGATGAATAGGCTGCTTTGAAAAAAATGGACTTGGGGAGGGGGAAGGGGAACAGATAGAGGCTCATATTTCAACAAGAATTTCTCCAATGGCCAAAGTTGGGGAACGTAAGAAGACTGCAGAATCCTGTAGATGTAAGTGTTCAGCATGCCATCTTAAGTGTTTACCATACAGAGAAAAAACAAAGAAGTCATGCCAGCAAAAGAAGGGGAGGACAAGGTATTGTTGACATTTTCTGAGGAATTATCATTCTAGCTTGGCAGATATTCCAAAATTGCATGCCTTTGTCAAAGCATAGCTCTCCATTGGCCTTCTAAAGACTGTCTCCAACTCTTGCCTAGCGCTCAATCTTCCCCTCACAAACCAACTTTCCCCCCCACTTCCCCATTAATCTTTTAAAGACCTGGACTCTCTGTGCTCATTTCTTGTCCTCTTTATGTTATAGAGCTTCCCTCTAAGTTTGCCCATTTAGTAAAGAGATTGACATAACCTTTGGACCTACCTTTCTGAAGGTGGGTTTCTCAAACTCTTTGAAACCTTATGCCTCATGGAATCTCTGGGAAGCTGAACTGAGTGGATTGTTATATGAAAAACACATGGTTTTCCTGAGTATAAATTCTACATTTTCTCATTCTTGCCTCCTTAGTCAGCAGCATGCGTCAACACTCTGGTGGAAGAAGCTTCTTGAATCCACATTTTTCCATGACATGTTCTCTCCCACGGCCAATGACGAGCCAAGCTTCTTTTGGTGCAAGCCCAAGACCACCATAATCATCATTGATTATTCCTCTCTGCCCCAGGCCTCTAAATAAAATTTTGCCCCTTCCACTGACAAAGGTTATGTGTGTTTTCATTTAGCTCGAGATTGACCTGTGACAACCTGGAGCACCCCAGTCTTTCTTCATAGAATAGGATAAATGAAGTGTAATAAGTAAAGGAATAATCAAGTGAGGGATGGGAAATATTTAGTTTTCTCTTTTGTTCCTGTTGAGGAGATGTGCTAATAAAATGTATGGTTGGGTTTTGGTTTGGGGTTGGTTGAGATGCTTTCTGGATATGAGAAAAGGTTACTTGGTTTTATAGATTTTCTATGGTACAACAACCAGAAAACCTGTTACCAGATAATCATTGCCTCATAGTTGGAGCTTCATTTGTTGGTGATTAGTAATGAAGATGCCTGAGTTCTAGCAACAATCCCAGGTTATGTCAACATGAAGTCTGGTAATCGTAAACATGCAAGAAGGGTAAAAGCATAACATAAGCTTAGAATGGTATATGTGCCTTTAGAACTTTTTGAAGAATGACATCCTCAGGCTTCCCCCAATGATGTACCATAGATACAATGTAATGTTGGGCCACTTTGGAATCAAATAATTTTGATAGCTGTGTAGAATTCCTTGTATAATTGAACCTGAACCTTGTTTAAAAAACGTGTCAGGTCATTTCTTATCCCCAACCCATTATCATTAAGCTACAGAGGTTCTTCTAAGGACAGCCTACCTCCCCACCTTGGGATCATAAATCTTTAAAAATCTTGTGCCAAGAAGACCTAAGCTAATTTATATGGCTGAGGCCTCAAAACTCAATTCTCCTATCATCTTTGGGATGTAAAAGATGCAGACATTGAAAAAGAGTCAGGGACCGCCTTTTTATTGTTCAGCCAACTTAGGTAGGGTTTTGTCATATTTTCTAGATGTTGGTGAACTTTTTGTTCCTGATGGGCTATGGTTGCTTTGTTTTTCTTAGTGTGAGGGTTGGGAGAGATGGTAATTTGAAGATGCTGTGGCAGGCGTCCCTGGGCCCAGGAGCAGAACATCTTGCATTAGTATTTATAGTAACATATTACATTGCAGTAATATGTTAGTTATATCACTAGGTGTAAGTATCTTGTAGTACTATGTTATAATATATCTTGTGATAGTACGTGGTAATAATATGTTGTGCATACACTGTTGTAAACTCTGGAAAAAAAGCAAAAGCAAAGGAGCTCAGTAGTTTTCCCTGCGAGTCATATATACCACACTCATAATTTTTGCCAAATTTATAGACCTTGGCCCTGTCCACATGTGTATGCCCTGCGAGCGCTTAGAGTCAAGAGTCAAAGTAACACTGCAAGGAGACCTGCTTACCAGGTACCTAAGGCATGAAATTAAATGTGGAGAACCTTAAACCACCCTATCTAAGGCTTTAAATATTTATGGATAAAAGTCCTGTATGAAGCAACAAATTATGACCCAAGTTACAGTTTACAGCAGCTTTTGTGAGTTATGTCAAATGAAAGGGCCATTTGAAAGTAAAGGGCTGCCCTGCCTGGTGTGGCTCAGTGGATTAGCACTGGCCTGTGAACTCAAAGGTTGTTGGTTCAATTGCCCAGCCAGGGCACACAACCAGGTTGCGAGCTAGGTCTCCAGCCATGTCTGTAGCTGGAGGTAGATGAAAGGCAACCATACACTGATGCTTCTCTCCCTTTCTTCCTCCCTCCCTGCCCTTATCTTTGAAAATAATGAATAAAATCTTAAAAAAGAAAGAAAGAAAGAAAGAAAGAAAAGGGCTGAATAGAACATATTTTAGTTTTTGCAGGAGAAAGCAGCCATCATGGTAAGTTCATGGCGATGGCCATGTTCTAATAAAACTCTACAAAAATGTCTACAGCTTGTACTAACCATTGTTTCATTTATCTCAATTGTACTCATAGGGGTAACAATGATCTCAGTTTTACAATTGAAATACTCTGAATGGCTAACTTGAAAAAAAAACAACAACAACGAGGTAATAGCATGTTCTTGGTGTTCTTTCTCTTCTCAGGGAAGATATTGTCCTGGCTCTGCTTATTCCAGGATCCACCTTCTTTGGGGTTTTATCTAAGTGTCAACTTTAATCTCCCATTTCTGAAGAAGTTCACTAACCCTTGTAGTAGCTTGTTCCTTCTATTCTTGGCCTTTGTCTTTCTGGATTCTTTATTCAGTGGGCCATCTTTCAACTTGCTTTAGCGGTAGTATTTGATTTCTTGTAAAATGGTCATTTGCGGGAAGGTTGGGGTAGGGGAGAGGGGCTGGGTGGGGCATAGAACCTACAAGTCCTAAACCAGATGTCTCTCAGGGAGTTAAGCCAGTAACAGGAAGAAGGCAGTTAACTGGCTGTTGGTAGGGTCAGGACCTCCTGTGATGCAATGTGGTTATAATGCCAGTCACCATTATCCTTATACATTATAATAACAGGTGTTGAAACTGACCCCAAATTGAAGTTCATAAGCTTATAAATTTGAGTACAGCTCCTTTCCCCCTTTTACAACTTATTTCCTAAAATTTTTCTCCATTTTTTTCTGCTTTTCAAAATTTTATAATTGTTCATTACTATAGGCTTTACAATACATTCTCTAATTATCGTAGATTATTTTATTCCAATAACATATGTTCAATTGATGGTCTAGAAGCCAAATATAGCCCACAAATGTATTTTCTTTGACACACTATGGAGACCAGCATGAGACAGGCAAAAAACAAGTGAACAGTTGCCACCATCGAGGTCGGCAGCATTCATGTAAATTCTTGTTGGTTTTTTTTTTTTTTTTTTTAAGTTTTTTAATTAATTAATTAATTTTTTAAAATATTTAAAAAATTTATTATTTTCAGAGAGAGGGGAAGCAAGAGAGGCAGAGAGGGAGAGAAACATCAATGTATGGTTGCCTTTCACCTGCCTCCAGCTACGGACCTGGCTGGAGACCTGGCTTGCAACCTTGTTACGTGCCCTGGCTGGGAATCGAACCAGCAACCTTTAGGCTCGCAGGTTGGTGCCTTATCCACTGTGCCACCAACCAGGGCCCAAAAGTACCTTTTAGATGGAGTTTGCACTCTTCAATTAGACAATGTCTCCAAAATCTTTGCTTGTTTTACCTAGACAACCAGACTGGATCTTGAAGACATAGACTTTGTAACTTTTGTCCTAAATCCCTGAGATCTACCACTACTGACATTATTGGTTCTACTTCTCTATTGTCCACATTTATCAAACAGTCCAGGGGCCAGTTTGCTATTCCAGGCAGGAGAGCCAGGATAAGAATCTGAGATTGTGTATAAGGTAGTTTCCTTTCTTTTGAATGCTAATTCAGATCCTAAGACCACATGTTATCAAGCCAATTTCGTGCCTAGTCTCAGAGTCTCTATTTTTTCCTGAAGCCTCCATGAGGGAAAAAAAGAAGAGAGCTAATACATGTTTTTCTAGTGACTTGAGTTCCATATTGGGAATGAGAATCTTGAAACAAATCATAGTCCTTCCATCCCTGGCACTCAGCATATTTTAGTTGGTAACACACTATGGTCTCTAAAACATGGCTCCCTTCTTCATAACCTGGAGCAGCAAGATGGTTAGGTAGAGAAACTGCCTGAAGCAGGTACTAGCCCCATCAGGTTTTTCCCAGTGTTGTAAATCTCTGGCCTGACAGAACCCTGTTTGACTGCTATCACTTTGGTGTTTGATAATAATAATGGCAGTGATGGTGATAATGTTGTGCCAGGAAAATTCACTGAATTATAAGTTTGTGGGTGTATCCTTAGCTGCCCCCTACTCCCCTCCCCCTTTTTGAAGCAGACATCCACCATTTTATTTTGTTTCCTTGCTTTGGATGAGAGACCAAATACACAGAAGCTTGTTGAAGATAATTTTCTTCCTGAGTTTTGATATCCAAAAATCTGAGCTCAAGAGGGTGTTATATTTTGGGAGTGACCTCATTTTACTCACCCTCCAACACAGTCTGAGATGAGGACCCAAGTAAAGGTTATATACCGGGAAGCAGGAATGAGGGGATAGGGTATATTGGACAGGGAAGGAAGAGAAAAAAGAGTGTATTACTGAGTTTACTACTGTTGTGGGCAATTCAGGGTTGATCTTACTGGAAATTCTCTGAAGAACTATGTGAAATATATTACAGAGTTATCTGTCCAGATCCTGGGAGGTTAAGACATTTACCCATCGATGTCCATCTGCTGCTGGTTGAAGGTTTCCCTTGCAAATGTAAACTGCCCTCTTCCTGGGCTGTCTCAGTATGTCCAAATACTCCTTGTTATTTATTCTCTGCTTTTTATGGCCTTAACCAAGAATGAGACAGCAAATGTATCATTTAACATTATATGAATGTAATCTATCTGCGTTATACAACATTTAACCAACATCCTATACTTAGTGCATTTCCAATTATTTGCTTTTATTTTAAAAAGTATACAAAGACTACGTATTTACACAGTATTATTAGTATTTTTATATTTTATTAGGACACAACTATAAAAGTAAACTTATAGGGTCAAATAGGATGACATCCTTAAGACTCTTAATACTTTTTCTCCAAACTGTTTTTCAGAGAGGTTTTATTGACCTGTCATCCCATCAGCAGTGCAAGAGAACCTTCAGGGCCAACTTTGGCAATAACCTGGGAGGGGGTGACTAAGAGAGGTTGTAAAATCTAATTGCTTAGAGAACTTTTAGCACAGCGGAGACTTCTATTTATTCAGGACAGGTTAGAGGGTTGTTCTATTTGAACAGAAGAGGAATGAATGACATTCATCTGGGTTTCTTATCTTCCCTATTCTGAAAATGCTTCTTTATCGTATCAATTGAAAAGAGCACATGCCTACCCATGAACACATGTTTGCACACATGACACACATAGAAGAGATTCTTAGAAAAGAGTCCCAATCTGGGAATATTTGATTAACTTTTCAAAGGTTCTGAATTTATCATCCTTTGCTCACTCTTATTTTCTGTTCATTCATGCAGTAAATGAATCATCAGGTGTTGTGTGTTCAAATTCCCATGACTATGTGGAAAAGGATAAGCCAGATCAATGTTAGGATTCTTGGACTTTCAATATACATTACCAATTGCTTTGAGAAAGTCCAACAAAGAAAAGGCTTAAGCTGTCAAGCACTAGAATTGGAAAAGACTTGATTTTCCTTTGTTTCTTCTGTTTCCCAAGAATTCATCAAGCAATCACAAAAAGAAATGTAAAATAATGATCAAGATAAAGAGGAAAAAACAAAGATCAAGATAATCATAATTTTAACTCAACCCTTGGGTTAGTGAGATGGGTCATATTTCTTGATTAGAACTCAAGTAAAAGATGAGTAATGGCTGCATCTATATTTTCCACCACCTTCTCTGTCTTCCTGTTTGACCTCCATGCCTCTCTTATTTAACAGGCTCAGGGAGCATTCGTATCTATCCCTGAGATAAAACGGACCTGGGTGTCATTAGAAACAAGGAAAACAGAACCTAAAAATTCTCAATCTCAAAATAAACTCTGACTTCTTTATTTCCTCTGCGGTTTTCCATGAAATCTTATAAAACATTCTGTGTAGTGAAATAGTTTGTCGGTTTCATGAAAGATCTAGGTAAACAACGAATATCCTGCCCTTGTTGGCGCCCCACCAGTCTGTAGGACAGGCCATTCCTCCACAACACCAGGGGGTGCTGTTGTGCTGCCCAGTCCCAGCACCGAAGTGGGTCCAAACTGAGAGTGGATGCAGACGTACTTGTGAGCAAACCAACCGTTAGGACGCAAGGTACTGAGGATATAGTAGGCGCAAAGAGCAGAATGTTTGAAACTGGCATGGCCCTAGAGTTTCCAGAACTGTGGTGTCCAGTGTTCATCAGGGAAAGTGAAGTTTCTGCCATATCTGTGTTCTCCCTTTAATCCCAATCACTCACTCAGAGTGTTTTGATTCATGATACAGTGAAGTAAAAAAAAATGAAACCCACCTAAAGTGATAGAGAACTCCTGGAGGGAAAAGATGCAAGCAAAAACATCTCCACAGTATAGCTTCCATTCCATGCCTCCCAATTCCTGAATGTTTATGCATTGATATTTACCAAGGGCCTGAACCTAAAAGTGAAATGGTAGATGCTCAATAAATACTTGCTGAATGAAAAAAAAAAACAACAACAACAAAAAAAACAAAACAAAACAAAACAAAACAAAAAAAACAATCCCAGGAGTTGTCCTGATACTCTGTGACTACTGGTCACTTTCTGGATTTTGTTTCCTCAGCTGTTAATGGATGCTAGTGGGTAGAAGGAAAAAGTAAAGTCATACTAACCAATTGCTGGACTCCTCTCTATTTGGCATGTTCTATAGTTTCCATATTCAACTATTCTTAAGTAGGGATTGTCTTTATTGTCTTCCAGAATAAACTAACACAAATATTAAAGAAAACCAGTCCTATCACTGAGCATACACCCTAGTATGGACATGTTGAATCAAAACAAAATATCTCCTTTTCAGTTTTAGACTCTCTTAACTTCAAGTTGCCCCTGGAATTCATATCCATTGCAGGTAACGTGATTCTAATGTCTCTGGAGATTAATAAAGTTAAGCCCTATTTGCAAGGCAGCCCCCCAGTTTGGCTCAGCCATGCTGCTTTCTGTTTCTCTCTCTTCCTCGATTTGCTTCCTGCCTCTAGCACCGCCACTGAACAACGCTTTTGCACCCTGGTGGTAGCAACCAATGTTCCGGCTTGCAGTTTTCCCAACATTTGTAGAAATGTCAGCACCAGTTAGCTGGCACTCCTTCTCAGGGGTCTGGGTCCCAGACCCTCTAACACAGCAGCCTCCTTTCGAAGCCCTGCCTTTCAGCTTTGGTGGTGTCTTCCTTCAAGCTTTTAATAATTTTAATATTTTTAAGTTTTAATCATTCTAGTATTCCATTTTGCTTCCTTAGACTCTGTGTTAGCTGTTTTGTATAACTCTTACCTCTTCGATACCTTATTTCCTTTGGCCTTTTTTTTTTTTTTTTGCTCTTAGTACTGAGCAAATGTTTATATGAAATTTTCTATGTTAAAATAGTTGGTGTAGTTACTGTCTCCTGATGCTAGATCCTGGCTGATACATGGCCTAGAATAAGGAGCCAAGGTTACCCCATGAAGCCATATACCCTTCCTCCACAAAAGCATATCAGACTTCCTGCTTATGTGCAGGGTGACATGGCTCAGTAGGCCCAAGGTAGCCCTCTGAAGGTCAGTCACTTGTGTGGAGACCTGGGGAAGAGAAGAAAAGCCCATCAAAGCTGGATCTGGTAAAGGGACCCACTCTGTACAGAGCCCTCATGTCTTGTGCTGTGTAGATATAGAAAGAGCCAACTTACAGTATACAGAGGCTTAGGAGGCCAGATAGGTGAGTCAGGCAGCTGGTGCTCTGGGAAACATTAGCCAGGTCAAGGAGAATCAGCAATTTCTCAGAGAGATAGACATAGAAAGGTGGTCAGGGCTCTCCAGGCCGGAAAACCAATGACAAGAATGGCCAAGGCAAATCCAGAACACAGTCCCTACTTTGGAGAGGCCTCCTGCATGAGGCCAAGGAACTTGCTCAGGGCTTTCTGTTGCTTTTGTGCATTGGCATCATATCACAATGCCATCCTCAAAAGTGTGTATATGGTCCCAGGAATAAGTCAGGGTTGAAACAAAAGGATTCGTTTGCTTCAGCAAGGGACCTGTCTCCCTGGGCTACCTTCAGGGGATCTTGGGATGCACCCTGTCTGCTGGTCCTCCTGGAAGAGATCTGACTTAGTTATTTTTAAGGTAAGTCAGCAGCTGATGCAAAGGTGTCAGATAGTAGGAGTTTTCATGTATGATCTGCAGAAAGGGCTCCTTTCCACCCATACCATTTTGATTTCTGTAGATAAACATCTAAGCAACTGGACTCCTTGTTTGAACTCCTGGGGATCTCTCCCAGACCTGACCAGGAACAACATACATCCTCTTCCCTACGTAGCCATATTTTCAGGATGGGAGGAAGCCTGGAGAAGCAGCCTTCATGCTGTCATCCTCCCCTTCATGGCCAGTAGTGAAGCATCGTGACTCTCAGCTCCTACTTGGCATGGACAGGGCCAGGATTAGGATCCTCCCTTGTCCTTGACTGGGTGGATCCTTGTGGCTTTGAAGAATGGGACCAAAAGGGAGCAGGGCAGGTCTAGGAAGAGCGGCTCCAAAGAAAGAATAGAAGGACATGAAAGGATGAGGCAGAAGGAATGGGCCAGAAGAGGAGTAAAGAAAGGGTAGCAGAAACAAGAGGCAAAGGGATAGGAGGCCCGGAGGAAGATGGGAGAAAGGGGACAAGAGAGGGCATACCAGGGCCGTTGTCCTCTGCCTCCTTTGAGTGGGCCAAGCACCCTTTGTTCCCGTTTCTTCTTGCCAACCCTGGAGAGACTTATCAGCTCCAGTTTTCCTGGCCCTGGGTGGGCGGGATAAAACGCTTGGTGAGGGGGACGCTGGGAGTGGCAGCTCTGGGGCCCAGAGTCCCTCCAGGCAAGGGTGGGGATGGGTTCCCTGCCCCTCGCTGTCTCCGGCTGTGCCACCTGCCAACCTTGCTTGCCTGGAGGGCAGGCGGATTTCTCCTTCCCACCAAGCACACGCCCACACTGGCACACCAGCAAGCCAGTTGTCTGACTTTTTTTTTCTTTCCCTCTCCGACCCCTGCCCCCCTCCCCTCTAATTCTCAGAACTCACTCCCATTGAATTCCAGGAAATGGCTGGTGCAACTTTGTAACCAAATCCCCTCCAGTCCATTTGTATGCCATTTATGCTCCTCTGCCCCTCCTGGTGTCCTTCACAGCTGGGTCTGGTTACAGAGGAAGAGGGACCAGCCAGACCGCCTGAGACTCTGCAGCCCACACTGTCTCTCTCCACTGCCCTCACCCACAGCAGGCAGCCAGCCCTCCGGTGGGAGACAGAGTGTGGGCTCTGGCCCCAAGCTCTGGACCTCCCCTCAACCCCCCCCTCAGGACAGGACACTGCTCTATTGGTGCCAGGACCCTCAGACTCGCCCCTCACTGGCGTTCACTGGTCCCTCTGCCTGTCCCTGGATCCAGGCTCCACTCATCTCCCTTAGGGTGATCTTTGTCTAGGGGCTATGGGCTCCGACCTAAAAGTCAGAGGACACATTTCCCTCGTTCTTAGAGCAATCTTTGGTGCCTAACTGGGCTGAGGGCTGCAGTTCCTTTTCTGTGTCTTTGCTTCTAGCCTTTTCCTCTTCTCGGTAGGCATGCTTTTGACCACCTCTTATTCTACAACCTGGTTGTCCAGGTTTTCCTGTAAAGGAAAAGATAGTATTTGAGGCTTTGCAGGGCTGCATGTGCTTTCTGTTACATATTCCTTGCTGTTCCTCCCTCTCCCCCTACCCCTTCTTTAAAAATGCTAGGAAAAAAGATTTCCTAGTTCGAAAGCTGTACAAAGATTGGCCACATCCACATTAGGTCATAGTTCGTCAAGTCCTGGCCCAGATGATCTCTCAGGCTCTTATCTGTTTAACACGACTTAAAAATTACTTCTGGGTACTGCTCTCTAATTCCCCTAAGCAGCACGTGCCAGAGTCCAATCAGTGTGGGAAACAGATCCCTTCCCTATAAATAGGAACCGGGTGTCTCCCAAATCTGGAGTTTCCAGTGTGTTTGTCTGTAGAACGTCTTTTAGGAGAAATGCTGGTGTTCTGTGAAATACTCTTGGAGAAACACTTTTGTGTATGAATCTTCTTCCAGCTCTGGTTTTGACTTTGAAGAATCTAATTTTCCATCTGAAATTTGTGGCTTGTTCCCAGTAGCAAGTAACTCAACAGGATAGACCTGTTAACATAAGCAAGCGCCTTTGGGCAGGGAGAATGGGAGACAGGGTATCCTACCAGAAGGTTTCTGTGACATTGCGAGCAGGAGATGGGAGGTGCCCAAGAACCTGGGCAGGGACTATAACCCAGGTCCCACGTGAGTTGAAGAAATATGGGTGTTTTCTATTCTCTAGCCAGGGCTCTTGCAGAACTTATTCATTCTCCCCCATGAAATGTAAAGAAGTCCTCACCAGCCCCATGACCACCCATGCAGGCACATGTGGTTGGAACAGGGTCAGGCAACCACCCCAAGAGCCAACTTGCTGTGAGAGGATGTGTATGTCAAGTTCAGGAGCTCTGAGCTCTGTTTGTAGCTCCACTAAGAGTTGATGGTGCAGGCTGGACACGTCTCTTTTCCTCTTATCCCAGCCTTTCTCTCCTGGTACACTAGAAGAGCATGCCTTGGGCTAGCTTCGTGATGTGTTGGTGATGGTCAGGTGAGAGAAAGCATATGTGTCTGGCAAGACACTTGCAGACCTGAAGTGATTATCACCAAGCAACCTCCTGTGGAGAACCCAAGACCCACGGTATTCAGCCCAGCAGGGGTCTGTGGTCACTGCCCACCTCTTCCCTGTGGGAACCGAAGTTCAGAATTATAACCCACATTTCTGAGCTCCCTTCCAGATTTCATGGGGGAGGTACAATGGGAGCTGAGAGAGGGAGAGAGAAGAGAGAATATAGTTTGATGCAGGCAGGGCCACTACCGCTATGGGACATTTGTGGAGTTTTTTAAGTTCTTAATGAGACATGGGTCTCACTAGCAGTTTAGAGGGCAAGTTGGATTGCCAGGGTTCCCCTCGTGATTCAGGTTGACACTGGGACTAGGGGAACAGGTGGCTTTCTGTACAGTCTGGGTGGCTAATGGTGGCCAGCGCAGCACCTGCCAGCCCTGTGGGGCAGATGAGTGTGGATGAAGTTTTACCCTTACAGGGCACTAAATGTAGAAGAGGGCCCCCAGGGAAAAGGTGGTGAGCTGAGATGTTAAAAAAAAAATGGATGTAATGTCACTATCAGAATGAATATTCTACTCAAGTTCAAGTCCAGGGAAGATGGTAAGAGAGAAAGAACCAGAGAGGTGGAAAGTCCAGGGAAAGTCAACAAGTAAAGGGATTTGCATGCGAGCAGACTAATGCATTAGAGTTGAATGTTAAACACCACGTCCTCATCTGTTTAGTCCAATGTCAAGGTCAATGGAGGGAACAGCGCTGGCCCCAGGCAGAAGTGCAGGTGAAGCTGGGCATTCCTTTCCCTTCCAGGGACTTAGGAAATGCTAGTGCAGGAAGGAGGCTGCTTAAACATTCCTTAGTCCAACCTCCTCACTTTACAAACAGGGACGGTGAGCCTCATGGAGGTCCTGCAGCTCATTACTGACCCCTTAGTGCCTGGGCTGCCAGGATTGTAGGATGAGAAAGCATCCCTCTTCCTCTGAGGGGTTTTCTTGGGTGTAGGGTTTCCCCTGATCTTTGTTTCCTAAAAGGAGTGAGGGTGCTGGATCTGAGGATATGGTAGTTTTCCTTCAGGGCCTAGAGCAACGGTTCTCAAAGTGCAGTTCTCCAACCGTTGGCATCCACATCACCTGGAAACTTGTTAGACAGGCAAGTTCTCAGGCTCTTCCTGGCCTACAGAATCAGAAACTCTGGGGAGGTGTCTTTACCTGCCCTTCAGGTGACTCTGATATTCCCCAGAGACAGAGAGTGTGGCCTAGGGTATCCAGGTGGGACATGGCGGGAGGCCCTGTGTCCCTTAACCTTGACTGGAAAGCACTTGAGACCCTCTGCAGAGCCACAAACATGGCTTTTAGAGAACTCTCTCTGTTCTCCCCTGTCCTCCCCACCAGCTACAGTGTCTCTTAGGTCTCCTTTTCACAGGGCACATCCCATAGTCACCCTCAGGGCCTGCAGCCTTATCTGCTGGTCCCAGATAAAGAGTGAATTGGTCTAATCAGTCTGACTCGCCTCACTGGCTCCAGGGAGGTCTGCTCTTGGTGCCACTGCCAGAAATGGAGCAGCTCATGTGGTTGACCCCCTGTCCCCCACCCCGTGGGCCTCTCGCCACGGCCACCTCTCCCCCTGAAAACGCCAGTCCTGGGTTGGGCTCTCCCTCCTTCCCAGTCTGCCCCTAGCAACTTTATTCTTAAGAGAGATAAGAGGTGACTATCTAGAGCTTCGACAATCACAGTGGCAAGAGCCTTTCTGTCAAGGTCAGGCTGTCTTATGGGTGGCTGCTGGGGGCAGGGGTGGAGAAAGAGGAACGGACTGAAACTCCCCCAGCCTGCAACAAAACCGAACAATACGTCTTTGTATTACCCAACAATATCGCAAGAAAACTGACACTTTGAGTTATTGCTAATTCCCTGCTGTTCGTGAGAGTGGAACCATCTTTGAAGCCACTGCTTTGCTTATTATGACAACGCCTGGTTAGGTAAATGCATCGAGCAGAACCTCGCCACAATGCAAAGAGGTGGAAATAGCTTCAGCGACATGTGTTGACTTTCCACAGGCCCTGAGTGAGTTCTTGGCTAGGGGCAGAGACCTAAGACCCATTCCTGGTACTGCGGTGGGAACCAGGATAAGGCCCAGGGTGGCCCCATCTGCGAGGGAGGTTGTTAATGGACCAGATGTGTCTCCCAGATGTTTCTCCCATCTGTGTGGCATGGGGGCTTAGCTGAAGGGGTTTTTAATCCTGGGGAAAATGATGGTCATTCAGGGCTGGCTCAGAAATCGTCGAAGTCTTCTGTGAGTGAAACCAAGAAGTAGAGCCAAAAACAAAGCGGGGTTTCCATGAGGTCCGGGGCAGCAACCTTGGAACGAGGTGCGGCTGCATCTGGGAACAAGAGTGGACAGGGGCTGGCTGTCATATCGTGGGGAGGCTGACAGCACGCTTGTCAGGAGCGTCCTTGCTCTGCGGCCCATGGTGTCTTTTCTCTGGGCCTGAGCTTTCTCCAGTGTCCCCTTCCCTGCTCTGTCACTGGGGGGTAGGTAGACCTGAGGGCTTGAAGGGAAATCTGGCCAACTGCCAAATTCAGGGTTGCGGCAGAGGATGGATCCCGAGGGAGATGGGTTAGGAGGTGACCGTCTGCATGTCTGGAGGGAGCAGAGGCAAACGGGGAGCCCGGGGTATGTTGGAAATGTGTCTTTCTTGACAGGCATCAGATGAGTCTGCTTGTGCGGAGCCGCCCTGGAGCAGAGGGACCTTCCGGGGTAGGGGTCGGGGGAGGCCTGGAGCCCTACCCCTTCAGCTTCTCTATTGCCTCTCGCCGTGACTTCTCAGGCACCTTGGAGGAACCCAGTTTGGAAGCTGCTACTAATTTTCAAACTATTAGGCAAATTGGGGTGCCTTTGCCTCTGTACGAGCTCTCAGGCAGGCTCCAAGTCTGGCCAGGAACAAGTGGTTGAGAGGCCTGTTTACGCGCAGAGCCATCACTGTTCCGGGCTCAGCTTGGATCCAGGTGGGAGCTCATACGAGGGGGCAGGAACCACCGGCGGTGGCAGGGTGGGGTGGGGTGGGGAGCCATGGCCCTTCGAGGCCGGAGGGGACGAGGGGTTGCCAATGCAAAGACGCAGGAGCTAAGACAAGAAGAGCAGCTACTTTTCTGGATCAGCCCGTGCCCTCCTCTGATTTTCCCGCCTTGGCTCTCAGTAACCCAGGCTTCCCGCAGCTGTCTGATAAAACACCAGCCCCCTTGGACCTTCCCCTAGTTTTGCTCCCCACTTCTTTTCCCTCCCATCCGCACAGCAAGTGTGGCAACCACCAAAGCCTGTACGCCCTGGCTGGTGACTCGCAGCCCTAAATGAGCACGCCAAGGTCCTAAGAAGTCCTGCAGGAAAGAAGCCTGTCTTTTTTTCCTGGCTTTATTTTGACTTTTAAATTTAATACTAGGATTTATATATTTTACTGATTTTGCTATTACAGTTGTCCTAATTTTTCCCTCTTTGCCCCCCTCTGCCCAGTACCCCCATTCCCGCCAGTAATGCCCCCTTAGTTCATGTCCATGTGTCATGCATGTAAGCTGAAAGAAGCCTGTTTTTGTTTGCGTAACCACACATAGCTTTTCTTCTCAAAGAAGCACCTGTTTACCGCCCCTGGAGATAATGCTCTGCGTCAAGATCTTCCTTCTGTTAAGTCAAGTCTGATTATGCATAAGCATGCTCTACCACTGCCATCCTTCTTTGCTGTTCATCGGGTCTCTCTCTTAAAAGAATTTAACCCCAAGAGCAGGAACCTGGTTTAACCGAGAACAGCGATTAGCACGCTGTGGACCATCGGTATTTGTTGAATGGCAATGTCAGCGAGTGGTCTGAGTGCTAGAGAAGGCAGCTAGCTGCGTGTCCCATGCCTTTACCTGATCTGTTCCTCTTGCCAGGAAAGCCCTCCCTCCTTGTCTTCTTCTCTCCCCATTCTGTGTCTCCCCATTCTCTCCAGTCTCTGGCTCACCCTGTCTATGGAGTCTTCTTGGCTACCCACCACCTGCCACCATTTGTCCTTGGCCACGTTCCCTTTGGACACCTGTTCCTACTTTATCAGACCTTGCGAACTTGGCTTTCTTCTTTGGGTAAATTAAGGAGAGCAGGTTCAATTCAGGGAGCAGCCTGAACTCGGGTAACTAACTGGGTCAGCCTGGGGTGGGTACTGAAGAAAGAGAGAGAATCTCAGGCCCTGCTGTCCAGCAGGGGATCAGCGCCTACTGGGTCTCAAGAACGGATGGCTGAAATTTCAGCGATTTTTTTCAAGCTCATTGTCAAACACAGCCCTCTGCTAAACCAGGGTCGAACGACAACCACAGGCTTGCTACCGATACAAGTTTGGCAGCAATCGACAAAGCATTCTGCGAGAATTAATTGGCTGCATGGAATTTACAATAAAGACTATTGTTTATTTTATTATTATTTGCAAGTTGTTTGCTTGGTATCAACAGGCTTTGTTTTATGTATCTTCACCAACTCCCCACCCCTTACCCACCCAGGAGAGCTGGTTGTTAATCCTCTGCCAGCACTCCGTTGGCCAGCACCCTGCCGTGGGACTGTCCCATGTTCAAGTGCTTTATTAGAGGCGAGCCAGGTGCTGTGTGGTCAAGGGGAAGAGGCATTTGCTTGGCCCCATGGGGTTGGAAAACTCTTCCCAGAGTTGCTGAGCTGAGTTTCAGAGCTAGAAATAAACTGAGAGGATGGGGGCAAGAGGACTTGCTCACAGACTTTGCTGGTAGCAAAATTGGTTTGAGAACTCCGTTCCCTGGCACATGTCACACTACATGCCGGGCTCCTCCATGATCTCCTGGCCCCTGGGATACCGTGCTCCTCTTCCTGGTTCTCGTGGACTGCGCAGCCTCTCTCTCTTGGGCCTTTTCCAGGAGGCAGAAGGGAGGGAGGAGGGGAGGGGGTGGGCAATAGCCCATGAGACTTACTCGGAGGGGCAACATCTGCCACAGCTGGGCTCCCAGCCGTCCAGACATCCATCAGTCACACTCTGGCAGATGCATACAAATAAATCAGTTCACAGCAGGAAAGGACTTGAGAGTTCCAAGTCTAGTGAAACCAGATCTGGTCTGGATGGACAGGGAGAAACCATGTCCGAGAGAACTAGGAGGGGCAGGTCCCCAGCCAGACCTGGGTGCTGGTGCTCTGAGGGGGAGCCTGAGAGGCTGCTCCCCAATGAGGTCTTCCTATACCTTCCACCAGAGTAACCTTCTCACCCTCTTCTTCCTCAACTGGACTTTGGAGCAACTGATTTGGATGGGCTCCATGTGGGAGGGCAGGCAGCTGTCCAGTGCATACCCAGGTTTCTAGACCTGCTACTGTGAGTCATAATGGCAGCCATTAGAGGGCTGCAGAACAGGGTGAGTCACTGTCATGTGTTGATGGGGTTGACAGTCCTGGGCATGGCTCACCTGTTGACAGGCCGGAGGAATTTGAGGCCCACTATTTTTTGTCACCAGAGTTGGGCATTAAGAAGCCCTTCGGTGTTTCAAACAGACATCCAGACATGTGCTAGCTTATTTGCGTGGCACGAAGAACCCCAAATCTCCTTCCTGGGAACTTTTCTTCTGGACCATCATATTTCCTTTTACTCCGAGTCATGAAATACAGGGCTCTTCGTAACATCTTTTAGTGAGGTGTCCCAAAATCTTTAGTCTATGTTACTACACCATGAGGGCAGTGTGTAGGTTATTTCTGTGGTCTATTTCAAATATCTTTATGACTACAGAACATGCTTTCTTGTGATGGACTAAAACATAACAAAACAAAATAAAACAAAACTTGAGTTTAGGGTAGCTTGCTCCTGCTCATACAAGCTTTATTTCTCAGGTCCGGAGGAAAATCTAAGTCTTATTTTCCTTCAACCTGGGGACAGCCACTTGTGTTGTTGGGGGAGAGGCAGCGGGAAGAAGGTGGGTCATTCAAGTTCATGGGCATGTAAGATGGTGCAGCTGAGCCTTGGATCCAGAAGGCAGGCCTGGGGTCCAGGGCCCAGGGCCCAGGAGTCCAGAGAGGCGGCTAAAGCAGTGCTGGAGACCTGGGTTGGGAGCCCATTTTCCAGGGAAGAACTAACTCACTCTTTGCCCTCTTATTGATGTATGGACTCCAGGCTACTGCTTTCTAGCCAGGAGCCACATGAAACAAACCTGTCTCATTATTCACTTCCGAGCCAGCCTACTGGGAACCGATTGCCGCCAGAGAGAGGCTGGCTGCCAGCAGGTGAACAGTGCCCCCGAAGGAGGCTTACCTCACTCGACTGGCATCAGGACTGACTCAGAGGACAGGGCCTCATATCTCTGCTGCCTCCCGTGCTCCCCTTGGCAGTTGCCTCTTGGCGGACAAACCAGACCGAGCTCTGCTGCACTTATGTAACGAGGCCTGATCGCGCCTGGGGTGACTTTACTAGCGAAGTCCAAGAATAAAAGCTATTGACCAATAAAGGTTAGAAATGCAAGTTGTGGGGGTAGAAAATGGCCAGATCTTATGGCAGCAGGTATTGCTAATGACAGCAAGGAGC
The DNA here is from genome assembly GCA_004026585.1 of Noctilio leporinus. NCBI lineage: Eukaryota > Metazoa > Chordata > Mammalia > Chiroptera > Noctilionidae > Noctilio > Noctilio leporinus. The sequence goes on from PVIW01002315.1 coordinate 215,920, forward strand.
AAGAACTCAGCTCCCTTTACTAAGCATGCCCCATAGGATCTGAAATAGTTAGAACATATTTTTGAGTGGCTTACATGGTGACTTTTAATAAAGGATTCCCAGATTCAGCAAATACAAATATGGATGCCTGGTTTCATTTGATTTTCAGATAAATAGTGATTTTTTTAAAATCTAAGAATGTTCCAACTATTGCACAAGACATACCTTATACTGAAAACATGAACTTAAAGTAGGCATTTTGTATTTTATCTGGCAACCCAATTTTAATGGTCATTAAATTATGAGACCATCATTTTTATTATTACTGAGATTGACTCTATACTGGAATATCATAATTTGTTAACCAAGAAGATATCTGAGAAAAATGGTAAGAGCTGACATTCTGGGTGGCTTTGAAATTAAGTCTGTGGAACTAACTAGGGGACTGATCGGAGATGGGTCAAACTAAAAACCATAGAACCTATCCAGTTGATGTAACTACCACATGTTCAGCCATTGGCTTTTATTGTCTGATGGCTCATGGTTGCTCTGTTCTGTTTTTGTTTCATTTGTGTGTGTGTGTGTGTGTGTGTGTGTGTGTGTGTGTGTGTGTGTTGTCCACTCCTTTCTGCCTTAGTGTTTCAGTTTGTTTAATATCCATCGACCTATCTTCAAGTTTACCGATTCGTTTCTCGACTGTGTCAAGTCTATGGATGAGTCAGATGTGGGCTTTCAGAAGCAAGAACCAACTCTTTAGAAATGGATGAGATTGTAGCTGTCAGAGACTGGCCATAAGAAGGAAATTCCTATGGGGGAGGGTGTGAAGCTGTAGGAGAGGACATGGAGGAATATGGTCCCCGGACAAAGCTTCTATGGGGTCCTGTGTGGAGGGAGGCGAGGCTCCAGGTGGATTGAGCCTTTTCTAGTCCAAGCACTTCATCTACTGTGGTTTAGAAGTGATGGGAGGGATTTTCTTCCTGTTTTTCCTAAGGTGCTAAGGCAAATCTCACATGGAAATTAGGTAAAGCCTTAAGACCAATAAAAGCTAAGCAAGAAATTATTTTTAAAAATATTTAAAATGAGGGTCAAGATGAGAGGATTCCCACCCTCAGGAAAGAGATGCAAGGGAAGGCTAGACCACCTGGTTTGAAGCCTTGAAATGCAGGGCTCTGCCGTGGTCACGGTGCTGGATCATCAGGGACCCTTGCAAAGAAAGAAGGTAGTAGGTAGGTTTGGGAGGTAATTATCTGTATTCTAAGGACCACAGATATTTTGTTTGGAATCATGGCAGATACGCTTTGCCTGTATGTATTGAGTGCTTCCATTTATTGAAGAAATGCCCTGTGGTGGTGACTCTGAGACTATAATGTTAGACAGAACTTGGCCTCTGCGTGAGGGAACTTTTATTCCTTTCCCCAGATCTTTGCATTAATACAGTCTTTTTCATTTTTAGTTTTCACTTTGGTCACTCAACTTTCAGCTAAGAGGTCAACTGCCATGAGAGGCTTTCATGAAAATCTGAACATACCCTTTGATGATGTCACATAGTCCTATTGCAGCCATTAAGATCTAGTATTTCCTTGTTTATAGGCTTATTTGCTCATGGACTATCTTTCTCTTCTAGAATGTAAGCTTTACAAAGGTCTGTATTGGGTTTCTTCCTCTCCTTCCCTGCTGTATTTCTCTTGTTTGGCAAAAATAGGTACTCAATAAGTTGATTTAGTAAATGAAAAAAAGGAAAATTTGTTGGTCACAGTTTTGCTGCTATACAGTGAACAAATATTTTTACTTAAAGAAGATTCCAGACCTCCTGTTAACATTCTGCTATGTTGTTGTTCAACTTTTTGTACAATAATTTCACAAGTGTCATGCAAACACAGAAGGCAGAATAGTCTCAGGCTGTGAGCTTTTAGAGGACCATGTCTGTGTAATTCTTTTTTTTACAGTTGAGGCTTAACAAATGCTTTTCTGATTGATTGATTAATTAAGGTTTAAGCTGGGGGAGGCTCTGGCACCATGGGACATTCCTTTGTGACCTGCTATTCCTCTCTCTCCTTTGGTTGTTCTGAGCGCCAGTTTTTTTTTTTTTTGTGTGTGTGGTAGAGGAGTGTTTAGTTCCTGGAAACCTTAAAGGAAAAAAGAACATGAATTTACCAAAAAAAAAAAAAAAAAAAAAAAAGCCGAAATATATTTATTGAATTGAAAAAGATACAACTTCATATTTAATTGATTTGTGGCAATGCGTATCTCTTACAGGAAATAACTATGATTTTAGGCACCCAAAGAAATAATAAAGTCCAGCATTGGTTGTCAGTTCTGTTAAGTCTCCCTCGGAGTGTCTGGCTGAACTGCCAGAGGAATCAGGGTCCTTTGCAGCTTGCGGGTCAAAGGTCCTGTGTCTACAGGTGCTAGGGTCACAACAGAATTTGACCTCAGATCTTTCTAAACTAAACAGACCCGACTTTTTGTCCAAAAGCAACAGGACAAAGGAGTGTGGTGGTGATGGGAGGTGGGGTGGGGGAAGAGCCAGAAGAAATTGATTAATTCACTCAGTTATTTATTCTACCACATTTATTAACCTCTTGCAAGGGACAACACATTGCTAAACCTTGTAGGGCCAGGCAAGATAAATCATAGAAGCTCTCTGACCCTGCATGGTGGTGCTTAATAGGGAAAGGATGCAGGTGCTGGTGTTGGTTTAGGAGAAGGTAATGGGCTTGAATGAAGATATATTGGCTTTGAGAGGAAGCAGGACATGGAGTTGGAAGCACCAAGCTGTCAATTTACCAACTATAAATAAGACTTTTTCTCTGGGCTCTAGAGTCACAAATCCAACTTCCTGGCTAATGTTTCTTCCTGAATATTTTAAATCCAATGTATCCAAAGCCAAATTTTACCTGCATACATATTTTCTCTCTCATTCTATCATTCCCATTCAATGTGAATGGTGCTGCCAATGGCCTAAGATAGAAGCCCAGGAGCCTCCTTGACTTCCTTGCTCTCCTGGTTTTCTATTCCCCACTCACCCACCCTCAAACTCTGATTTCCCTTCAAAACATCTCTTGAATCTTCATCTTTCTTCTTCTTTCTGTTTTAGTCCCCAGTCGAGACTTGATCATTTTCTATCTAGTCTCCTGCAACTATCCCTCCTCTCAAGGGTCTATCTACATCCACTCTGGTCCTGCTTCCAATTCTCTCCATGTTACACAGCAGCCAGTGACCTTCGACAACGCCGATCCAATCATGCCGAGGTCCCCAGTTCCCTAGTTTGCGGCTTCAGTGGCTCCCCCTTGCTCCCAGGAAGATGAGCACATTTCTCATAGTTTCCAAAGCATACCACATCTGACCCTTCTGGTCCCCCCTCCTGTTATGCCCACATGGACCTTCCTCAGCCCCATACTTACCTTTCTTCTTCTGCAGGGTTTTCACAAATGCTGCCTGCGTTAGGCAGAACGATGACTTCTCAAAGATAGCTATATCTTAATACCCCAGAACCTATGAATATGTTCCGTTACATGGCACAGGGCAAGGAAACTTGTAGATAGAATTAAGGTTGCTAACGAGCTGACCTTACAAGAGAGGTCATCTTGGTTATACCCACAAGGATGCTTAAAGGTAGAAGAGCAAAACAGAAGAGAAGGTTGGTGTGATTAGCTGGGGGGGCTCAACTCATCATTGCAGGCTTTGAAGATGGAAGGAGCCACCAGCCAGAGAACAGGCAGCTTCTAGAAGCTTGAAGAGATAAGGAGCTTTCAAAAAGGAATGCCGCCCTGCCTAACCCTGCCCACACTTTGATTTGAGCACAGTGACTCTCATGGCACCATTCTAGTCTACAGAAGTGTACGATAGCTGCGCGTGGTTTTAAGCTGTCATGTTCGTGGTAGTTTGTTATAGCAGCCACAGGAAACTAACATGCATGCTGCCCCTTAGCCTGAAATACACTTCTTTCCCTTTGTTGTCCAGTTAACTCTTCAGATCTTAGCCCAAGAGCCATTTTGTCAAGATCCCTTAGTCTAGGTTATAGCCTCCTTTTGTAATAGACACTCATAGCTTTGTCTTCCTTTCCTTTAAATTAGTTTTTTTAAAAAAATAATTCCAGTTGTATGTGTGGTCCTATAAGATGCAGCAGAGTGTGCTTGTTAAAAGCACCGATGGACCCAGGAGCCCAATGACCTGAGTTTGAATCTTGCCTCCACATCTGTTATTTTGCGTGACCATGTGCAAGTCACTCAACTTCTCTGTATATAACCTAGTTATTTTGCTCATAAAACAGGATTAATAACAGTATCCGTCTCATAGGGCTGTTGTAACATAGAACTACGAGAGTTCATCAGGTGCTGAGAGCAGAGTCTGCATGATAGTAAGACACTGCAGTATACGATGTAAACATTAATCACCCCCTGCAAGATTATATCCTCTTTGAGGTCAGGGAGGGAGGTTACTTCTGCTTACCAGTTTATTTGGCACCTGCAACTTTTGGGTCACCTTATCCACTGTGCTATCAGCCAGAGCCTGGAAGTAAGAGAATTCTGATGCTCAACATATACATAGAGAATGAGTCAATGAAGGAATGAATGAAAGAATGGATTCAAAACTGGTGCTTGAAAGAGGATTGGTGTGAAAATACATCTTAGAAATGACTCTTTCCCCAAATGGTTTTTGCTCAAGGCAGGATTTCTCAACCTTGGCATGACTGACTTTTGGGGATGGATAATTCTTTGGTGTGAAGGCTGCCCTGTGCATTGTAGGGTATTTAATAAAAAGCCTACTTTCAATCCACTAGATGCTAATAACACCACCCCGTACCACTTGTGATAACTAAAAATGTATCCACACATTTCCACATGTCCAGATGGTAGAGGTGGGAAGGACAAAATCACCCCCAGCTGGGAACCCCTGGCTGCAGCCATCACACCAAATAGCAAATGGGAGTGTGGTTGAGCAGGGAGCACAATGCTGCCCTTCACCCTCTTGTCCTCCAGGTCCCAGAGGTACCTGCTGCACAGAACCCCAGCAAGGTATCAGCAGCAGCTCTGCTGCTCAAGGTCCCCAAAGGTGAGAGTGTGATTTGGTGTGAGAAGGAGGGTGGGACTGCCCTTCTTAAAGCCACAACATCATCATTTTCTGAAAACAGGAAGGGGTGATCTCAAAGAAGACAGTTCTTGAACTTTTTAGAAGATAGATTTCCATGCTAATCCAAAGATCTGAATAAATGGGATATAATTCTGGATAAAAAGCTGAACTTCACCTTTGGCTTCCTTCATATCAGTTAAAAAAAGAAGCCCATTTATCCCGCCTCTCACCTCCTGGCACCATGAAGTGGTTCTCTTTAAATTCTGTTTAGTCTCAGAAAAGGGCGACTTGGATAAATCCTGGCAGATAAACATAAGAATTGCCTGTATTGGGGGCAATAATGGGTGACTGAAGAGGGTGGTAAGAACCTACCTTTCCAGAGAGTTTTATAAAAGAATTGGAGAGCCTTCCCAGTGGATTGAAGGGGACAGAGGTGGGAATTAGTCTGGGAAGTCTCTGCTTGTGTATGGATAGGACATTCAACAGGACAGGGCAATACCAACCCTTAAGCACTGAAGATCCACATTCCTCTTCATACCCCTCATAACACAATGACCTGCAGGTCCTTATTCAGTAAAAAAGAAACCCCAAAACAAAGAGTTTAAGTGGGAAGGGAGAGAATTCTGATCTCTACTCTGCAAGGTGTTCTGATGGGGTAGTGAATCAAAAGCCAAGTCAAAGGTGCCCCCAAAGAACACAGGATAAACCAGTTTCTCCACTTTCTGAGGCAGCGGGAAGGACAAGAGAGATAAACTGAAGTTGCCCAGGCAGCCTGGAAAAAAGAGAGCCCACACAAAGGGCTGAGCCTATTTTTAAAGTGGAGGTGGAGCCAAGCTAACACTGCAGGTCTTGTGCCCCCAGGAGAGGCCTGGTGACAGATCACTGTCACCAGGGATCATTCTCATAGACTGCATTTATTACTGTCCCAAAGAAGCTGTGCAAGTCAGCAAGGCAGGAACTAATCTCACCCTCACTTTACAGATCTGCGTTTTAAATGTACTTTCATGTGACAGACCCTGGTTAGGGTTTGCTGATGTAGTTTCTTTGTCCTTGCACATTGGTTCATTGTGGGGGCTAGGCGGGTGGGGAGGGGAGAGTTTATGTGCAGGCCCTTGGACTGGTGCCAGAAGGATGAAATGGAAGAGCTGGATCCAGAGATAAGGGGACTGGCAGGAGCGTGAACATGATCTCAAAGGTGGGACTGAGGAGACAAAGGTGATTATAAGGGTGATGGAACGTTCTGGGCAGAGAAACTGGAATGTAGCCAGGCTGATAGATGTGGGGGAAGTGGGAGAAACCCACACAGACATGGGGGGGAGAAACCTGCAAACTCAACACAGACAGTGGACCTGGCCAGCAATCAATTTTTATTTTCTCATCAATGTTACCATAAAATGACGTTGAACGAAACAATATTATATGAGGACCTGGTGTACTTGCCCCTTGGTCAGACCTCATTGGAAAATGTGTGTATGTGTGTGTGTAGTTTTCCTAAGGGAACTACATTTTAAGAGAGACACATCTAGTCATTTGTAAAGTTTGTTGAAAGAGGAGTTGAAGGAGGAGACTGAAATGTTATCAGGAATGTAGGAGGAGACCCAGAGTTTTGAAGGCTACTCCCTCCTTTTCAAAGCCTATATATATGTTTTTATTGTTTGTTTTAGTGACAACAAAGTCACTAAATTGCTGCCAAAGTCTGTTGGAAGTACTGATACATGTTCTTTGGATTTGGATATTCAGAGGTCATAGCTGAACTTAGAACTTCAGTAGAAAGGTGATGAAGGGGGTTGAGAGAGCAGAAACCAAATTGCAGCATACTGACCATTGTATGAAAGTGGAAGCATTCAAGTAAACTCTATGATCTTTCCTAAACCTATAACTTTATCCTCTGTTCTCACAATCATTTACTTCTCCAAATCCACCTCTTGAGGGTCTTCAGCATTTGCTTTTGTCAAGGGGTTGCCATAGTATCTAGGCTTTAATTGCTTTGTTTTCCTCCCTACAGGCTGGTCTTGAACTCCTAACTGCTTGTTCTGGCTTCAGGTTACTAGGCCATCAAGTTTTATTCCCCAAAACACTCTACTGAGAATTGAGGATGCTGGTTATGACTTGCTTTCTACTACATCTCCTTCATATAGGTGCCACCACAGGATTTCCTTCAGTAGCCATGAAAGCTGAAAGTGTCAAATTAAAGACTGCTCTCCATACCAATATTTTTTCCTCATAGTGTAACCATAAGCTTTAATATGGTCTGAACAAGTCATCAAAGTGAGATGCTGATCTTTTATCTTTGTACGTTTCTTCAATTTTTGGATAACTTTGATTCATGATCCTTAAGCTGGAAATATTTTTGTACACTGGTTCCTTTATCCTCCTCTCTCTATTCCTAGTTGTATTCTCCCTTCCTTTTGCTTTCTTTTTCCTTTTTTCCTTCACTTTCTCCCTACTATTTAGATATATTCTTACTTTCATTAGCCCTAGGATATCTTAAAAAATATATGTACATCAGTAATATTTAAAAACATTGTCATTGTAGGGGAGAAAAACCATTAGTAATATAGAACTTTGGTTCTGTTCCTAGATGCAACCCTAGGTTTTGGGGTTTGGGGTAAATTTTCCATACCCTTACTACTAAGAGTGAGGTGTGAGGAACACCAGCTCCAATACCCTTAGGGAGCTATTTTGAAATGCAGAACCTCAGCCCCATCCTAGACTCACTAATTTCAGAATTTGCATTGTATTAAGTTCTTTAGGTGATTCCTATCTATATTAAAGTTTCAGAATTGCTGCTCTTTATCAGTAGCTGACAAACATTTTAGATTGCTCACTCCCATCTGTAAAAGAGATTTTGAGTACATATCTTTAATATGTGTATATATGAATGATGTACATTCTTTTCTATCAATATTAGATATCAGTAAAACTTTCTATAGATAACATATAGTTGGATCTGTTTTTTAATCCACTCTGACAATCTCTGTCTTTCAAGTGGTGTATTTGGACCATTTACATTTAAAGTGATTATTGATATTACTGAACCAATATCTACCTTATTTATAACTATTAAATTTAGAATTCTTGTTTTGTTTCTTTTTTATCTTCTGCTTTTTTCTGCATTCTCTCTTTTTTTTTAAGATTTAAAAATTTATTTATTAGTTTTAGAGAGAGGGGCAAGGAGAGAGGCAGAGAAGGAGAGAGATATCAATGTATGGTTGCCTTTCACCAGCCTCCAGCTTCGGATCTGGCTGGAGACCTGGCTTGCAACCTGGTTATGTGCCCTGGCTGGGAATTGAAACAGTGACCTTTGGGTTCACAGGCCAATGACTTATCCACTGTGCCACCAGCCAGGGCCTGCATTCTCTGTTTTTAACTAAGCATTTTACATGATTCCATTTTCTCTTTTGTCCTAGCATACTAATTATACCTTAAAAAATTATTTTAGTGGTTACTCTGGAATTTGTGACATATGCTTCTAACTAATCAAGGTCCACTTTCACTATATTCATGGGTAGTGTAAGTACCTTATAATAATGGAATAATCCTAATTCTTTCTACCTTCCCTTATAACATTGCTGTTACTTCATCTATCTACAAGCTATACTTACTGAATACATTGCTAGTATTATTATTTTGAATAAATTGCTATCTGCTAGCTCAATTAAGAATAAGAAAAATTAAAAACATAATTTTGTCTTCATAATTTCTTCTTTAATGTTCTTTTTTTTCCCCTTTATGTAGATCTAGGTTGAACAGAGCACAATTCATATATTACTGCTCTTGACTAGGCATTCTCAACTTCACCACACACTATAGGATTCTGAAAGTCAAAAGCAAAGGAAAGCCCTGGCTGGTGGCACAGTGGATAAGGTGCCGGCCTGCGAATCCAAAGGTTGCTTGTTTGATTCCCAGTCATGGCACATGACCAGGTTGCAAGCCAGGTCTCCAGCCAGGTCCCCAGCTGGAGGCAGGTGAAAGGCAACCACACATTGATGTCTCTCTCCCTCTCTGCCACGCTCCCTTCCCCTCACTCTAAAAATAATAAATAAAATATTTTTAAAAAGCAAAGGAAAAAAAACAAAAATAAATGCCCAGGTCTTACCCCAGACTAATGAACTCAGGATCTCTGGGAGGGCATTTTATGTTTCAAAATCTCCCTTGGCTTCTAATACGTACCCAAAGATGAGAACTTCTGTTGGAGAGGAGGCTTTCCAATGTACAATTAGAATCTCTTTTGCTTACAGTGGAAACTCATTCATTTACATTGGTTTTCTACTATACATTTGTTTTCAACTACTACGAAGTTGTTATCACTTTATATGAACTGATAGAGAGTTGGAGTTTTAGCCATTAGAATAATAACTACAAAGCAATTTATCGTACACAAACCACTTTTCCTGTATCATTTTATGTAAGCCTCATTGTAGTGCTGTGAAGTAGGCATTGTCTTCTTTTTTTTTTTTTTTAATTTTATTGTTGTTGTATTACATCCATCCCCTTTTTGCTCCCCTCTGTCCCCCTCCCCACCCACCCATTCTCCCCAAAGTCAATCCCACCTGTTGTCCATGTCCATGGTTCCTTTATACTAGGTTCTTGTCTAAGCTGCTCCCCTTCTTTGCCTCTACCTCCCCCTCCCCCCTCCCCCGTTCCCCTGACCACTGAAGGCCTATTCCTTGTATTCACGTACTTGGTTCTGTTTTGCTTGTTGTTAGTTTTGCTCATTATTGTCCCGTAATGGGTGAGATCATATGATATTTGTCCTTCACTGACTGGCTTATTTCACTAAGCATAATACTCTCCAGTTCCATCCATGTTGTTGCAAAGGGTACAAGTTCCTTCTTTCTTTCTGCTATATAGAATTCCATTGTGTGTGTGTGTGGCTCCACCAAAAACTTACTTGACCTAATAAGCAAATTTAGCAAAATAGCTGGGTATAAAGTCAATATCCAGAAATCAAAAGCATTTTTGTATACCAATAATGAAACAACAAAAAAGAAACGAAAAAACAAATCCCATTTACCATAGCAACAAGAAAAATGAAGTACCTAGGAATCAACTTAACTAAGGAGGTAAAAGACCTGTACTCAGAAAACTACAGAACAATGAAGAAAGAAATCAAGGAACACACAAATAAATGGAAGCATATACCATGTTCGTGGATGGGAAGAATTAACATCATTAAAATGTCCATACTACCCAAAGCAATCTACATATTCAATGCAATCCCAATTAAAATACCGATGACAGACTTCACAGAAATAGAAAAAATACTTCAAAAATTTATATGGAACCAAAAACGCCCACGAATAGCCACCACAATCTTGAGAAAGAAGAACAAGGTAGGAAGAATCACAATCCCGGACTTCAAACAATACTACAAGGCTACTGTCATCAAAACAGCATGGTACTGGCATAAGAATAGACATATAGATCAATGGAACAGAATAGAGAGCCCAGAAATTAATCCAGGACTCTATGGTCAACTCATATTTGACAAAGAGGGTAGGAACATCCAATGGAGTAAAAACAGTCTCTTCAACAAATGGTGTTGGGAGAACTGGACAGCAACATGCAAAAAGATAAAACTAGACCACCAACTTACACCATACACCAAAATAAACTCAAGATGGATAAAGGATTTAAACATAAGCAGTGCCACCATAAAGGTCCTGGAGAAAAATATAGGCAGTAAACTTTCGGATA
>PVIW01002316.1:0-24129 GCA_004026585.1 Noctilio leporinus
AAGAATTAACATCATTAAAATGTCCATACTACCCAAAGCAATCTACATATTCAATGCAATCCCAATTAAAATACCAATGACAGACTTCACAGAAATAGAAAAAATACTTCAAAAATTTATATGGAGCCAAAAACGCCCACAAATAGCCACCACAATCTTGAGAAAGAAGAACAAGGTAGGAGGAATCACAATACCGGACCTCAAACAATACTACAAGGCTACTGTCATCAAAACAGCCTGGTGCTGGCATAAGAACAGACATATAGATCAATGGAACAGAATAGAGAGCCCAGAAATTAACCCAGGACTCTATGGTCAACTCATATTTGACAAAGGGGGAAGGAACATCAAATGGAGTAAAACCTGCCTCTTCTCTTCAACAAATGGTGTTGGGAGAACTGGACAGCAACATGCAAAAAGATAAAGCTAGACTACCAACTTACACCATACACCAGAATAAACTCAAGGTGGATAAAGGATTTAAACATAAGCAGTGCCACCATAAAGGTCCTGGAGAAAAATATAGGCAGTAAACTTTTGGATAACAACAAACCTTGGGAAAGATTAAATGACAGCTAAGCTAAGAAGCCAGAATAGGATGTCAGGGTTGTTTCAAAGTAACTTTCTTAGTTGTAATCAAAGTAAATTTACAAAAACTAAAAAAGTCTGCTCCTAGAATGTTACAATCTCCTGTTTTGAATATTAATATTATCTGGAAATCAATACAACTCATGTTGTACATAAACAAGGGCTGAAAATAATGGTACCTGGAGCTCCAACAGAATACCATATCCTTGAACATTTTAGACCAATATGAAAGGCTACATTTCCTGGAAGAATTGATGATTCTGGGCAAGACATTTCTTAAAGTACTATTTCCAGAATTACTTGTAACTACAGTGATACAACATTATTAGGATTCAGCCTGATTGGTCACAGCATTGGTGAGATAAGATAAAACTGCTCATATTCACTGGACCACATGGCAATTAAGAACAGAACATTTTTATGATTATGAGGTTAACAGGCAGGAGTTTTCAATGAACATAGACTGGGCAACTTTCAAAACTTTGATGATTGTTGTGACCACTTTTAGAGGGTTTAATGTAATTTTAAAATGTTTCCCTAAATATTACATCTGTTAATAGAAACCAGCTTAAATTCCCATTAAGCTTTATTCAACAAACCTCAAGGTTCTGCTCTGAGAGCCCCATAAGTACCCTCTATGCTATAACAGGATTAGTAGTATATACAAAATTAATCTAAGAGTTGGTTTTGAAAATTTTTAAATATGTAGGTTCCCCAGGTGTTCATATTCAATTGAATAATATCAATTCTACTTGAGTCATAAAAAACCATTTCTATCAGCAACACTATGAAAACTCAAATTCATACCCCTTATACTGGGCACCCCCCAGGGAACGAACCCAGCAACGAAGTGCGCTGTGAGGGGACTAAACTGTGACAAATACCTCTGGATAATACTTGATGCCAGTAATCATTCCTGTCATTTACCAATAAAGGTTGGTTTAATGTCTTCAATTGTTTAACTAGTTGTTCATGCCAAGCTGCTTTGAAGCCTTTGCTTTTAGCTTTCAAAGTTTCAGTTTTTGGTTTTGCTTCAAGCTTAAAGTTAATTCTAGCATTCTATTGCAACATAGTGCATCAACAAGTTAATTATGTAAAAATTGAAGAGATCAATGTTCTTAACTGTTACCTGTTTCACTAAAGAGAAGGGAACAGAGAGGCTTAAGTGTCAATGACAAATGCATACGCAATTTAAATTATGGATTTTGACCAAGAGCATTACATTAACATAACTCGTTTCACAGAAAGATCCTAATGGATTTCTACACACTTTTAGTTAACCAACAATTCTAACAAGATATAAGAACAATTAAAAATATATTAACTAATTTATTTTTAGAGAGAAGGAGGGGAGGGAGAAAGAAAGTGAGAGAAACACCAATTGATTGCCTTTTGCATGCCCCCAACTGGGGACTGGGCCCACAACCAAGGCCTGTGCCTTCACTGGGAACTGAACTGGTAACCTTCTGCTTTGCTAGATGACTCTCAACCAACTGAACCACGCCAATCAAGGGCAGAACAATTTTTTAAAAGAAGAACCTCTACTTCTCCATTCAAACTCTTATCTCCCTTCTACTTTGTTTCCTAGAAATGAGTACAGGAAGATAACAACGAGATCACCATATGAGACCAGGGTATGTCTTCTTTTTAGATTCAATAAAGGGAAGGCAGAATGGCAAGTGAAAAGGCATGAATATATGTGAAAGGAAGTAAATCCAGGTGAGTGCAGAAAATAAGAAAGGAAATGGAAGGGATAGCTTTGGAAAAGACAAGTAAATCAAGAAACAAGAAAAAAGTTAAGAAAAGGTTAGTGGGGCAAAAAGAAAACAGAATGGAGAAGAGAGAAAAAAATGGAAAGTCTTACATGGACAACAGGTGGGATTGACTTTGGGGGGAATGGGTGGGTGGGGAGGGGGACAGAGGGGAGCAAAAAGGGGATGGATGTAATACAACAACAATAAAATGAAAAAAAAAAAAGGAAAGTCTTTAAAGAAGTGCATTTGAGGTAGACCTTGACAAGCAGACATAATAGATGGATTCTGAGAATATCATGATAAGCGAAATAGTCATGCAGAACAAGTCAAGAACCCTGTGATTCACTCACATGTGGGATATGAAACAGAAAGCAACAAACAAATAAGACAAACAATGACTCATAGACATAGACAACAGTAGTATGGTGGTTACCAGAAAGAAGAGGAGTGGGTGGATAGAAAAGGGTGGAGGTCAAATACATGGTAACAAAAGGAGATGGGGCTTTGTGTGGTGAACATACAATGCAATATACTGATGATATATTTTGAATTGTACACTTAAAGTCTGTGTATAATTTTATTAACCAACATCACCCCAATGTATTTAATAAATGTTCTTCAAAATTCTGATTAAGTTGAAGAAATCTATTTGTAATCACAATAATGAAACAGCTTAAATTTTCAAATGCTAATTAAAATATTTCCTTTAATCCTCACATTTATGTTTATAAGATAATCCTTGAATAGGAACTAAGAGCACAATCTGAAGTAATTGTATTGTCCAAGAAGTACTCCTAATGGAAGATAGAAAAAAATTATATATTTAAATTATGGTAAATACTGATCACACTGTGACTATAGAAAAGTGCAAGCCCTGGCTGGTGGCACAGTGGATAAGGCACTGGCCTGTGAACCCAAAGTTTGCTGGTTCGATTCCCCAGCCAGGGCACATAACCAGGTTGCAAGCCAGGTCTCCAGCCAGGTCCGTAGCTGGAGGCAGGTTAAAGGTAACCATACACTGATGTCTCTCTCCCTCTCTGTCTCTCCCCATTCCCCTCTCTCTGAAAATAATAAAATCTTAAAAAAAAAAAAAAAAGATTAAAAGAAAGTGCAGGTGTTGGTATTACATTCTGAAACATAAAACATTCTATATATGATTTCATTGCTTCTAAGACCATCAGACTATAGTTAGAAGAAAGCCAAAACCAGACTGTTGCAATTTGCAACTGAAATAGGTATTCAGAGAAAGCCTAGTTAACACAAACAAACACAAAAACTTCAAATTTCATTCTTTTAAATTGAACTGGAGAACTTCTTGCACTCATTGCCAGGAAATATCACCAACAGAAGTAAAAGCTTCAATATTTTGATTACTGAAATAATGACTTTGAAGAAAATAGTTCAAACTAATAAACTATAAATAAGAAATCCTATTTGCAGACAAAGCATGATTCTCCAAATATCCTGGTATTTGAGCACATAAATAATAAAATATAGTTTAGCCAAAAATAAACTAGCTGGCATTAACAAGCTCTACCATGAGAAACTGCAACCTAAAAAGTTCCAGATGAATAATCAATAAATTTAACTATATTAATGTTAGGGTGGCTATCTTCTTGAAATCCAATACAACAAAAGATAATAAATGTTGGTGAGGGTATGGAAAAAAATTGGAATTCTTGTATATTGTTGGTGGGAATGTAAAATACCATAATTGCTACAGAAACCAGTATGGAGGCTCCTCAAAATATTAAAAATAGAAATTTTAAATGATTGAGCAATCACATTTCTGGGTTTTTATCCAAAAGAATTGAGATCAGGATCTTGAAGATATCTGCACTAATTTTCACTGCAGCATTCATTATTCACAAGAGCCAAGATGTAGAAGGTCCATCAACGTATGAATGGATCAAGAAAATGTGGTCTACACATATGATGAAATAGTATTGAGCCCTTTAAAAGAGAGGAGGAGGCCCTGGCTGGTGGCTCAGTGGATAAGGCACCAGCCTATGAACCCAAAGGTTGGTGGTTCGATTCCCCAGCCAGGGCACATAACCAGGTTGCAAGCCAGGTCTCCAGCCAAGTCCATAGCTGGAGGCAGGTGACGGGCTACCATACATTGATGTTTCTCTCCCTTTCTTCCTCCCTCCCTACCCTTCTCTCTAAAAATAATGAATAAAATCTTAAAAAAAAAAAAAAAAAAGAGAGAGAGAGAGAGAGAAGGAAATCCTGTCATATATAATAACACAAATGAACTTTGAGAACATTATGTTAAGTAAATGAGACAGTATAGAAGGAAGGGTACTACATGGTTCCACTTATGAGATCTCAAAAACAGTCAAAAACAGTCAAAAACATAGAAAAAAGTAGACTGGTGGGTGCCAGGGGTTATAAGGAGGGGAAATGGTGAGTTGCTACATAATGAGTAAAAAGTTTTGGTCATGCATGGTAATTAAGTTCTGAAGATATACTGTATAACACTGTACCTATAATACTGAAGTATAATACTGTACTACATACTTCAATTTTTTTAAAGAGTAGAAATCATGTTAATTATTCTTACCATAATGGGAAGGAAGGAAGGAAGGAAGGAAGGAAGGAAGGAAGGAAGGAAGGAAGAAAGAAAGAAAGAAAGAAAGAAAGAAAGAAAGAAAAAGAAAGAAAGAAAGAAAGAGGAAGAAAAAAACAAAGGAAGAAAGAAACATTTATACCATTACCACTTAGCAAGCAAGGGAGAAGAAAAACAAAAATAAACACATAAATGTAGCATGGCTGCTTTTAGCACATGAACTTTTCTCACAAAGCTAAGCAGATAACTAAGCTCTTTTAGGCCTACTTTGTAATAAACATAATTCAGAATACCCGGACATGGGAAAAACAAACAGTATTTAGAATACATAGGAGACTTTCTACAAAATAGAATGAATGAATTATGATAGTAGAGAAAGAATAGTGGATAAAATATAATAACTTTATACTCAATGGATTGAGCCATCAAATGTATTCTTGAATTTATTTAGTGTCTCATATTAAAGCAATCATGTATTAATTTATGTCTAGGCTAATGGATACTTTAAATAAATACTTCAAAATTACTTTGTTTATTTATTTTTAAATAACCCAAAATCTCAAATAACCCAGATAATGTTATTTTATATCACCACACAGAATTTTAAGTCATACAGCTGTGTACTTTCACTTGCTGGACAAATAATTGTGCTTATATTCTATTGCACAAATAACTCCACACTTGATTATATATTATCATATTTTGCTTTCTAACTTTTTAATATATGAATCATTTATCTCCCAAATTAGATAATACACTTCCTTAGGGAAAATCATATCATGTTCTCCTTTTCTATCTGCTAGCAGCCAACACCATGTTGGGCTAAAGAACTACTCAATAAATGCTTATTGAATTGAACGGTACCCTTAATCATCGCCATTTCTTTTGTCAGAAGTACAGTTGAATAGATTTAATGCTGCAGCATTGTCAGCTTTTATATTTCATCCTGCTTCTGTGACCACCTTGCTAGAAGAAAGCAAATGCAATCTTTACAATAATTCAATCAATGCTGCTCCTGCCAGGATTATCAACAATAACGACAATCATTTCCAATTCAAGTGGTAAGTTTCATTACACACGAATGCCTGTCGTCTAGAGATTGAACACCAGATACCTATATCAGACTGAGTCATCCTCATCTGCACCTGACTCAAAACAAATGATCAACCTTAAATATAAGTATCTTTTATTTTGTGAGAACAAAAAACAACAAAAAGGAAAATAATAAAAACAAGTTGTAAGTGTTCTGTAAATGTACGTACTGGCATTTTTTTTTTTATTTATTTATTTATTTATTTATTTATTTTTAAAGATTTTATTTCATTAGTTTTAGAAAGAGGGGAAGGGAGAGAAACATCATTGTATGGTTGCTTTTCACCTGCCTCCAGGCACAGACCTGTTTGAAGACCTGGTTTGCAACCTTGTCATGTGCCCTGGCTGGGGAATCGAACCTGCGACGTTTGGGTTCGCAGACCGGCGCCTTAACCACTGTGCTACCAGCCAGGGCCCGTACTGGCATTTTTATGCCCAAATGTGAAGGCAAATTAGTTTCTTCTAAAGTGACATTCCTCCACTTTAAATTGTAATGTTTACAGGCAGATATTTATTTTATACTATTTTATAAGAAGATAAAATATCTTCCTGGCTGGTAGCACAGTGGTTAAGGTGCCGGCCTGCAAACCCAAAGGTTGCAGGTTCGATTCCCCAGCCAGGGCACATAACAAGGTTGCAAACCAGGTCTCCAGTCAGGTCTGTGGCTGGAGGCAGGTGAAAAGCAACCATACATTGATGTCTCTCCCCCTCTCTGCCTCTCTCCCTTCCCCTCCTTCTAAAAATAATGAAAAAAAAAAAAAAAAAAAAAAGATGAAATATCTTCATCCTATCACAAGCTGTAAATTAAAATAAAATATATAATTCTTATAGTAAGTTAACTTTTCAAATACAAAACTATGTCTCAATGTGTATTTACGGAAGAAAATTTTCTTTGCTAATGTAGAAAGATTAAACTGAATTAAGGTATAGTTAAAATCTGCTTAATCAGGGCTAAGTTATAACATGAAACTAATAAAGATAGAGTCACAGTGATCCTATTTTAATAACCTTGAGAGGAAAAGGATCAGAATTTAGACTTGTTATTATAATCCTACAATTCATGACAAACCACAACTTATGTAACCATGAAAGCATTTATTAAAAATCACAGCAGGACTATATTATCTCTTCAAATTTAATTAAAATTTTGAAGGAAAAAAAAAAAAAAACAGTGGTCCATTAAAGGTTCTTTGACAAATCTATTTTATTATACCTTTTATATCTTTCTTTTTCTTGATATAAAAATTACCACGTGCAAACATAATAAATGTGATTTTCCTTACTTCAATTACTTCTTCTAAATGAACTTAAAGTTAACAATTCATTTGTATTTCGCAAAATCAACAATAATAAATAAAATTTTATATTTTGAATTTTATAACTGTGGCCTAAAATATATAAATGATGTTAGTATCAAAATTGTGGTTTTGTGGCTCACAGTACACTGTATTTCATTTCTCCTAAGCTCATTTTTAAAGCTGAATTATAAGTGTATTTTAAAAATCAAACCACTATATTGGCTGTTACCTAGTTGGCTGAAAAAGCCTCATCTGTACCAATCTCCAAAATTGAGATTTTTTCTAATTTAAGGAAAGCAGGGAAAAGGCCAAAATGAACTCCCTAAGAAAGAGTTATGACAGTAACTGTATTCACATTTATTGCCGCAATGAAAAAAAAAAACAACAAAAAATAAACAAAAAAACCCCCCTGCTAATCCTGATCCCTATAAAAGATTTTAAGTTCCATTGAAAGGTAAGAATATGTGCATTATTCTGATGACATTTTCTTCCCTCTCTTGCCCTGATGACATTTATAATGTGACCCTGTTCAGCTAAAATTACCATAGTGAAAAAGTAGTTGCATTGTGATAAGTAATTTTATCTAGACATGCTGTCTGGTTCCCACACACATTGACATCCCTGGGTGAGAGAGGCTAATTCTTCCTGCTTGTCTTTTTTAAGATAAAAAGCATCGACAGTGACTTTTAAAATTCTTTACTCCCAAACTAAGAAACTGAAAGGCTGTGAATGCTAGGCATCACCAATCAAGTAAGAAAACTAAATCCTATAATAACAAGCAAGCAAATATATATATTAAAATATATATGTTTATTCTGACAGGATATATATATCCTGAAGCTGATACTTGATACTTTGGGAATGAAGGTAACAGGAATGAAATTACC
Source organism: Noctilio leporinus (assembly GCA_004026585.1). Lineage (NCBI taxonomy): Eukaryota > Metazoa > Chordata > Mammalia > Chiroptera > Noctilionidae > Noctilio > Noctilio leporinus. The sequence goes on from PVIW01002316.1 coordinate 8,189, forward strand.
TAAATTGGTGGTCTCAGTATTTCTTCCCTCAAGTAATAGTGGATTGGCAGCTGGCAGGTATATAAGACAAAGTGTAAAAGTGGAATTTCAAGGATAATACTATTCTGTGTTAAATGATCAAGAAGTATTAATTGAAATCGAATAAAACTCTGCACGTAGATTTCGTGTTGTGAAATAAAGGATCTTATAAAGATAGTATGAAAAATAGAAAAAAGGAAAATAGAAGAATATCTAAAAGTTAATTGATGGAGAATAAAAAGATTAGGCAGTCATAATCAATTTACCAGAAAGTTATACAAATTATTCCTAAAATAATAATGCCTGTCAAAGAAATCCAATCCATGTTGATTAAAAATATGATGCTCTATTAAGGAAAATACTAGGAAAGAGGCTTACGGTCCCTAAATAAAGAGAAGAGAAAAAATTTTTGTCAGCAGGTTGAATTCAGTACTTAAGTTGAGTCATGGTTACACGAAATATGTTAAGCCATTCTAACATAAAAATGCTGTCATGGTTATGTAAAAATGCTGAGCCATGGTTATGAAAAATGCCAAGTCATGGTTGTACAAACATATCAAACCATGGCTATGCAAAATGCCTAGTCATGGTTAGGAAAATGCTGAGTCATCATTATGAAAAATGACAGATTACGGTTATATGAAAGGTGCCAAGTCATGGTTGTGCAAAAATGCTAGGTCAAGTCCATGCAAAAATGCCAAGTCATAGCTACCAGAAAATGCTGAGCCATGGTTCTGAAAACACTGAGTCATGGTTACATAAAACTGTTGAGTGGTGGGTGCACCAGAAGAATGAGTCAGTCATGAACAATGTAAGTCATGGCTATGCAAAAATGTGGAGTCATGGCTGGAGAAAATGCTGAGTCATGGTCATACAAAAACACTGGCTCTTGCCCATGAAAATGCCAAGTCAGGGTTATGGAAGGTGCTGGGTCATGATTATAGATAAATACCAAGTCTGTTATGAAAATGCTGAGTCATGGTTATAAAAATGCTGGGTTGTTGCTATTAAAAATGTCGTGTCATGGCTATGTAAAAACACCTAATCATAGCCATGCAAAAATGCCAAGTCATGGTCAGACAAAAATGCAGCCACCATCATGCAAAATGCTGATCTATGGTCATAAAAAGTGCTGAGTCATGGTTATGTAAACATGCAGGGTTGATTCATGATTATGCATAAATGCCAAGTCATGGTTATGGAAAATGCTGAGTCGTGGTTACGGAAAAGTGGCAAGTCACGGTTACACAAAAATGCTGAGTCATGGTCACACAAAAAATACCAAGTCATGATTATGTAAAAATGCCAAGTCATAGTTATTTTAAAATGCTGAGTCATAGTGAGCCTGTAGTACTAATAGCAACAGATCCTTTTTACCACCCTATGAACCAGGAAAGCAAGAGAGAGTGAGACTTAGATACAGTGCATGTTACAGCAGTAAACTTACCCACACCTTAGGGCTGGGGCACAGAAATAATATAAATTTGTAAGAAATGAAAGTGAAGTTAGAGAAGTCTGAGAAAGAGTATTTAACTTTACTTTTTTTTTAAGATTTTATTTTATAATTTTAGAGAGAAGGGAAGGGAGAGAGGCAAAGAGAGAGAGACATCAATGTATGGTTGCCTTTCACCTGCCTCCAGCTACAGACCTGCTTGGAGACCTGGCTTACAATCCAGTTATGTGACCTGGCTGGGGAATTGAACCAGTGACCTTTGGGTTCGCAGGCTAGAAAATAAATTTAATAGGAAGTAAGGAACATCCTCAGGTCTGGATTTACAAAAAAGTGGAGGTCAGGAGAATAATACATATCCTAAATTAAACTTGTTCCAGATTGCTCAGAAAAGCAGTCTCTCCCTTATGACCCTTTTTATAGTATTCTTAATAGTGTTGATTGGGGTGGGGATGGAAGTTTTCTTAACAATGATGATGACAACCACAACAGATTATATTGCCTAGTGCCAGCTACTGTGAAAAACAATTATTCATTAACTAGCTGAATGCTCACTATGGTACTATGAGGTAGGTGCTGCTATTATTAACTTCTTGATTAATAATGGAACTGAGCTTAGAATTTACCCAAGGTTACATGAAAGCTAAGTGTTGGCAGAAGCTTAGCAACATTTTGGCAAGATCTCTGAGCAAGAAGCATTATGTAGGGCAGTTCCTCTGAGGGTGCACGGAGTGGAAAGCTGAGAGAAGCAGCAACAGGGCCAAGGTTAGGGTACTGGATTGATTCAAAGAATGGCAGGGATTTTACTCCTCTCCTTCCACTCCCCTCCTTCTCTACTTTACTTCTTCCTCTCTCTCTCCCTCCCTTTCTTCCTTCCTTCTTCAATTAGTGGAATATTGTAAATACTTGTCTTCCATCATAGCTTTTTCCCTAACTGGTCCTTGAGTGTGTCAAGATTCAAATACTTGTTCTGAAAAACTTTTGGTATAGTATTACCTTGAAGTTGCTTAAGGCAGAAATCTAGGATTCATTCCTTAATTCCTTTTTGGTATTCTAGATCTATTTTTTTTTAACTTATTGCCTTTCTTTTCATATTCCATCTTGAATCTACTCTCACCTCTTTATATCTACTGTCACCTACTTCAAAGTGTCATTATTTTGAATGTTCCTGACTCCAAATGGAGCCTCTTTAATCCATTTTTTCAGTTTAATCTTATTAAAATGTTACTTGGATTGTATCATTCCCTCCTTAAAACACTTTTCAACAACTCTTCATTGTACTTAGTTAAATATTTGGACTCTTTCTTTGGTTTGTGATATCTTGTCTGATTTGCCCCAATTCTAGCCCTCTAGCCAGGTCTTGTTCTTTGACCACAGTCACACTGATGTCCCTGTAGTTCCTCAGACACTAGAATTTTTCTGCTGTAGTTCCTTCCTTCCTTTCTTTTTTTATCAGTCTGGAACTTTTTCTAGGTTTGTGCACAGCTGTCTCCTTCTTGTTCTCAATTCAAATGTTACCTCCTTGGAGAAGTATACCACGAGCACAATATCCATCTCAGTCCATTTGCTGGCTTTCTTTTTACCATTTATTATAGCTTATAGTTATTTTGCCTGTTTTCTTATATTTTTATCTTTGTAACATTTGAATTTTATGAGGGTAAAAGAGATGAAAGACACTGTCTGGGCCATAATAAGCATTCAGTTTTTATCTGCTGCTTGAACAAAGGTTACAATTTTTGGGACAAGTAGTTCAGCTTAAGCTAGAAAATCAGGGAGGGGAAAAGGAAACTGTAAAATATATTTGATTTGATCTAGTCTAGCATTTTAAATGTGGCTATAAATTTATTTAGCCAGCCTTAAATTTGGCACTTAGTATGTTAACATTAGACAGTAAATGTGTCTTAAAAAATTTAAGTGCTAGTGTTCCAAACTACTTAATAACTCAAACATTTTCTTGCTTAAAGGTGAAAGATTTATCATTAAAAAATATTTTATTTATTATTTTTAAAGAGAGGGGAAGGGAGAGAGGCAGAGAGGGAGAGAGACATCAAAGCATGGTTGCCTTTCACCTGCCTCCAGCTACAGAGGTGGCTGGAGACGTGGCTTGCAACCTCGTTATGTGTGCCCTGGCTGGGAATCTAACCAGCAACCTTTGGGTTTGCAGGCCAGTGCCTTATCCACTATGCTACCAGCCAGGTCCCTCATTTTTAAATGATTATACATAAACTGGCTTGATCATTTTGCATTTGGTCTCCATATTTGATATTTTGCATGGTCTTCTTATCATGCATTCTTTTTATTTATTACTTATTTGGGGAAATTTCCTATTTCCCCATAGTCTATTTCCTATGAGTATATGTGGAGAGTTTTTTTAATTTAGTAGGAAAAAGTTTTCTAACCAACTAATGTTTTTAGAAGCTGAGCAGCGGTTGGGTCTAAATGAATTACAGACACTGGGCATATTAATGTGTTTAGGTTGTGGGGAGGATCTTAAAGTTGTACAATCTACCTTTTATTCATGAAGTATGGAATGCAGAGTTCCTACAGTTTGAGGGGAAACAACAGATCAGCCTGTAAGATGTGACTGCACTCCAAGCCACTTGAATTTGAGGAAATTATCTTACTCTGAAAAATCAATGGCTTTTTTTGGTTTAGGTGGAAACAACTAGAGAATTACAGCATACTGCAGAAACACTTTAAACAGCCCTACTCCAAACACTTGAATTCTATACCCCTAATTGGCCTCAAGATAGAGACTGGATAAGGTATTATACAACAAACCTAAGTTGATTCTTTTCTTCTGCCCTAAGCTAATTCTTGTTAGTTATCTGCTCATTTCAGAATTATTTTCCATTTAATAGTAATTTGCATAAAATAAGCATGCTCTAACATTAAAACCCTGTGGAAAATAATTTTTTTATAGTTGTTAGGAAAACCACACCTACATACTTACTTATGTTTCATTTTAAGCAATTTTTTAAATATGCCTTTTGCCACTTACACGTTGAAACCTGCGGAAACAAAAGAAGCTCTATGTGCTAATCTTATCTAATCAGATTAAGAAAATTTTATATTATAATTGTTCAGTGGAATGCTTTCTTGAAAGGGACATGAAAGCTTCTTAAAGATGACATCACTATATTCTTGAGGAGGGAGGTAGTAGAATAGGTAATGAGGCAAGGCTAAGGTTGGATTGATGAATTAGTTCTGATACTACATATTAATATTTAATTAAGTATGTATTACTTTACCTGGTTGTACTTCAATGTTTCACCAATAATGTAGATTGTGGTACTAATCCTTTGTTTCTCTTCCAGCTCTAAATTTATTTTATGGAACTATATTTAGAATAGTTAATTATAGAAGTAATATGTTAGAAAAGCTAAAGAAACCTGGTTCCAGTCTCATCAGAGAAAGCATACCTCCACATGTGAACAGGGGGTATAATTAGTCCACACAAAATACAAAAAAAAAAACAAAACAAAAAAAAACAACCCAGTAACATGTTGTTTATTTATTTAAACTAGAAATAATTCAATAAACTCTGGGTGTGTATTAGGTTCACTGCTAGCCATTATAGAAAACATAAAAATAGGTTAGCTTACAATGAAATAAAGTGTCTAACAGCACAGTGTGAATTAAAATGTTCCTTAAAGAATAAAAATATTTGCACTGCCTTTTAACACTACCAAGTCCAATACCTAACTATTCTCCAACCAAATGCTCAGAAATATTCCAGTAGTGATGAATGAGTAGTTGACTTTAATCATACTATCTCTCTCTCTTTCTCTCTCTCTCTCTCTCTCTTTCACACACACACACACACACACACATAATTTACAGAAACTGAGGAGAACCCATTGGCTAAAATGCAAATTTGCCATTCTTAAAAAGTATAAACTGTCAACATGAACCCAGAAGAATGCAAGTGTAAGTTAATATCTGAATACTTCACTTAAATTTTATTGAATGTTTATAGGCTTTTAAAAAAAATATATACTATGAAAATCAATAGAGATAAATAAGTTCACTTCTGGTCATGGTGAATGACTGGTCACAAAAAATGCCAAAGATAACAGGCATAAAATATTAGATTAGTGTAAACAAGCAAATTACATGAAGATGTTCAAAAGCACTCAAAAGCAGACATAAGGCCAAAGAGAGTGTAATTTTGAAAAATAAAAATAAAATGGTGACAATTGAGAATTCATGGCTTACTGGGCCCAGGGCAGTAGCCAAGCTCCACATCTGGAGCTGCGGAAAATGCAGGAAAATAATACATCCATACTGGCTAAGGTTCTAAAATTGGGAATTTAGGGCTGAAAATTTAAAGGGGGAATCTTGGCATCTTGGCAGCAAGACAACCTCAGAAGGCATGAGACCCAAATTCAGAGCATAATGACACAAATTTCTGGCTGATAGCAAAATTACACACGAGCAAGAAAAAAGAAAATATTTTTGAATTTGTGATGCTATTAACTGAGTTAATTCACCAGCCAGTTGCACCCTCACTGAGAAGAAAGATGAACCTGGACAGGCTTGATTGTGCAAGTATAGAACCCAAAGCTAGCACAGTTACTATCAATTAGGAAGTAATCCTTCGAAGCAAAGTAACAATAGAAGGAGAGAGTCTACATCCTTGGGCTAACTGCCAAATTTTGCAGGCACAAGGGAGACCTATAGGTGTTCAGGCTAACTTAACTTTAAAAATACCAGCAATGGGAAGCTATAAGCTATATACTGCACAGAGACAACAATTACAGTTTCAATTCAAGCAAGTTAACTGCCTACTAGATCAGAAAACCAAGGTCTTCAACAGACTGTAACAAAACTCAGTTACTTCAACATATAATCTATAATGTCTAATTTTCAACCAAATTACTAGGCATGAAAAAAATGGCAAATGTTACTATAAGAATGAAGTCAATAAAATGACTTTAAGTGAGTTCATATACTAAGTTTAGCAGATAAAATTATTCAAGATAACTATTATAAATATATTAAACATTTAAGAAAAACATGTTATTGGTGAGTGAACATAGAGAAAATCTCAAGGAAAATTAAAACTAAAAATAAAAAATGGAGGCTCCAGATCTGAAAAATACAATAACTAAAACATTTACCAAATGAGCACAACAAATTGGAGATAGCAGGAGAAGAATCAGTAAAGTTGAAGTTGGATTAATAGAAATTTCCCTGTCCAATGGTGAGAGAGAAGAAAGACTGAAGTAAAATGTTCACAACATTGTAATCAGAATCCTAGCATGACAGGTGGTGAAGGGAAATAAAAAACATAGATATACGGGTATCAATGTTTCCAAATTGGATAGAAAAAATTAGGTTAAGACTCAAGAATTTCAGTAATATCACAAAAGGATAAACACAAGAAAATTTATACTAGAAATAATATAGTTAAACTCTTGAAAGCTGAAGATAGGAAACTAATTTTGAAAGAAACTTCAGAAATTCCATAAAGGGGAAAATGACTAACAGCTGACTTCTCTTTAGAACTATGGGAGCCAAAGAAATTGAAACAACAGATTTAAAATACAGAAACCAAAAATTCCATTTCCAGAAATCCCTCACTCAATAATAAAAGTAAAATATGAATATACTCAAATAACAAAAACAAGAGAATTTATTGTCAGCTGACCTGAATATTAAAAAATGCTAACAAATTCTTCAGTCTAAATGACATCAGATGGCAACTCAGATCTATAGAAGAGATAGGTATGAGTAAATATATGCATAATATAAAGCCTAAGTGCCCATCAGTGGATGATTGGATAAAAATACTTTGGTACATTTACGCAATGGAATACTACACAGCAGAAAGAAAGAAGGAACTCCTAACCTTTGCAACAACATGGATGGAACTGGAAAGTGCTTAGTGAAATAAGCCAGTCAGTGAAAGACAAATACCATATGATCTCACCCATTATAGGACAATAATGAACAAAACAAACAAGCAAAACAGAACCAGATACATGAATACAATGAATAGACCTTCAGTGGGCAGAGGGGAGGGATGAGTGGGGAGGGGGGAGGAGGAGGCAAAGAAGGGGAGCAGTTTAGTCAAGGAACTAGCATGGAAGAACCATGGACATGGACAACAAGTGGGATTGACTTTGGGGGGAATGGGTGGGTGGTAAAGGGGACAGAGGGGAGGAAAAAGGGGATGGATGTAATACAACAACAATAAACTTAAATTTAAAAAATATATAAAGAATATATAAAGTGTTTCTTCTATTTAAAAATTATTATTTAAAACAAAATTTATACAACTATATAAACTTTATGTCAATAATAATAATAAGGTATCAACATAGGATCATCAATTGTAACAAATATACCACAGTGAAGTAAGATGTTAATAGTAGGAGAAACTATACAAAGTGAGAAGGATTAGATGGGAACTCTCTACTTTCTGTTCAATTTTTGTGTAAACCTTTTATTGCTCTAAAAATAAAGGCTATAAAAACTTTGATTACTAACATAAGGTAATATATTAGTAATGATACCATAACTCTAATTTTTGAATAATTGTTTGGTATAATAGCAAACCTAGCATTAAGCAAACTCATTAAGAAAAAACATCTAGCAAACTAAGTAGTAACAAAAGAGAATTTCCCTAAAAGGTATACAGACATGTCATACATGGACATTTTGGTCAACAACAGGCCACATATACAGTACTATGGTGGTCCCATAAGATTATAAAAGAGCTGAAAAATTTCTATTGCCTGGTGACATCACAGTGTAATACATTATCACGTGTTTGTGGTGATGCTAGTATAAACAAACCTACTGCACTGCCAGTCATATAAAAGTACAGCACATACAATTCAGCAGTTAGCTATACTATCTAGGTTTGTATTCTCAGACAACATGATCCTGTATCTAGGAAATTCTAAGAAATTAAAACTACTTGAACCTATAAATGCATTTAGCAAAGTTACAGGTTACAAGGCCAATCTAAAAGTAAACTCTGTTTTTATATACTACCGACGATTCAAAAGTGAAATTAAAATATTTCACTTGTAAGAGCTTTAAATATAATGAAATTTTTGTAACAAAAGTAAAAGACCTATTCACTGAAAACTACCAAATAGCACTAAGAGAATTTAAAGGAAATGAAAGTAAATGGGGTTACAATCCATGTTTGTAAATTGTTAGCTTCAATATTGTTAAAATGGAAAATTCCCCAGATTCATCTACAGAGCAAATGTATTTTGCATCAAAATCTCAATAAGTACTTTGTAGAAAATGACAAGCTAATCTTGATTTTATGTGGAAATGCTAAGAATATAAAGTAGACACAATAATGTTGAAAGAGTAAGGTAGAAGGAATTATAGGGTGTGCACAATAAATTGGCAAAACTTTAGTAAAATAAACAACATACCATGAAAAGGCATATTTTGAAATAAATTTATTCTTATATGTAAATATATAGTCAGTCATTATTTTTTAATTGTTCAAAAAAGTCTCCATTTGCTGCAATAATAGACTCAATTCAACTTCAGAATCTTGAGCATACTTTAACTTTTCTTTATCCATGGACATCATAATGCTTTCAATTTTAGCTTTAACAGCTTCTTTATTGGAATGAGGTTGTTTATGAACTTCTCTCTCACAAATGCTCCCTACAAAATAGTCTAAAGGATTTGCATCTGGTGAACTAGGTGGCCATATTTCCTTTGAGCAGAATTCAGGAATTTGACACTGAGAAATTCTTGCACCTTTTTTGGTGTAATGTGCTCGTGCACCATCTTGTTGGAAGTTAAAATGATGTCCTTTTGCGACTTGTTTTATCTATGGTACAAATATTCTCAAAACATCAAGGTAAACATCAGCAGGGTAAACAGCAGTCACCTTCAAGCCTTGTGGAAAAAATGTGGGGTCATATTTCCTTCATTGCTAACAATACCTAACACCATCATTGTAGCAGAAATTTCTTTTTCATGACAATTGGGACTTCATTAAGATTCTCACAGAGCCACCTGTTGTGTCTTCCGTTGACTATTTGTCCTGCTGAAAATTCTTTGCACCGGAGAAGAAAATCAGAGGGTTTTTTCCCTTTGGGATTTTTCAATTTTGTTAGCAGTGCCCTTGCTTCTTCAAAGTGCCTTTCCTTTGTCTGTTGTGTCATAAACTGGCCTCTTCTAAGAACATAAGATCTGTATCTGATATCTGCAGTAATAATCTTGCAACCCATTGCAACTAACATCTGCAGTTCTCTTGCTATGGAGCACATTGACTTTCCTGGATCTTCATTGATAATCTCCTGGAGTCTGTGTACAATATCTGGACTTGTACAATCCTTGGGTACCTTATGTGTTTTCCTTGTAGGTGTGGCGACATCAGGATCAGCATCATACACCTTTTTCACATTGTAAAGTGTATGTAAAGGGATGTTATTGAAGTTCACAATTTCCTTAGCAGTTCGCCCTGCACACAGTCCAGACATTATGGTTGTTCTAACATCATATTCCTTCGACATTATGGTTGCTCTCAGAATTTAATACTTTATATAGGAAACAATAATGTTAAATCATAACCTTAGAGATATAGTTTTTCAAAATTAGTAAGAAGCACGTGAAATGAGGAGATGCAGTTATTGCCAATGTATCGTGTGCACCCTGTATAAGACTCAAATTCAAAAACCTGCTATAAAAGTATAATAACCAAGATAATCTGATACTGGTCTAAAGACAGACATATACATCGATGCAGCAGAATAGAAAGTCCAGAAATAAACCCTTCCATCCATGACAAATTGATTTTAGACCCAGGTGCCACTATGGCATTATATGGAGGAAAGGAAAGGATAGCCCACATGACTATCCAATTGCCCTAGTACCCCTTGTTGAAAGACTAGCCTTTCCTCTACAAAACTGTAAAATTTCTGGAAGAAAATAAAGAGGAAAACCTTGGGCTAGGCAAAGATTTCCTAGTTATGACACCAAAAGCATAGTCTATAAAGAAAAATCTGATAAACTGGACCATAAAAATAAAAAATAACTTCTGCTCTAGAAAAGACACCATAAGAAAATAAAAAGACATGCCACTAAGAGAAAACATTTGCAAATCTGATTTAAGATGTAGGAGGACTGGCCCTGGCTGGTGTGGCTCAGTGGATAAGGTGCCAATCTGTGAACCAGGGAATCGCTGGTTTGGTTCCCAGCCAGGGCACATAACCAGGTTGCAAACCAGGTCTCCAGTCAGGTCCTTAGCTGGAAGCAGGTGAAAGGCAACCATACAGTGATGTTTCTCTCCCTTTCTTCCTCCCTCCCTGCCCTTCTCTCTAACAATAAAAAAAAAAAAAAAAAAAAAAAAGATGTAGGAGGACTGAGCACATAAAAATACACCCACCATTGGTCTTTACAGAGATGAAGACTTAGAACCTCAATAAGATACCACAACAAATCTACTAGAATGGCTATAATTGTAAAAACTGATAATATCAATTGTTTCTGAGAAAAACTTTGTTTCCTACTTTTCTGGTGGGAAGGTAAAATGGTACAGCCACAGTGGAAGAGTTCAGCAATTTCTGTAAAAGTTAAACATAACAATTCCCAGTCAGGGCACAAAACCAGGTTGCAAGCCAGGTCTCTAGCTAGGTCTCCAGCTGGAGGCAGGAGGAAGGCAACCATACATACATTGATGTTTCTCTTCTTTCTTCCTCTCTCCCTCCCTCCCTTCCCCCCTCTCTAAAAATAATGAATAAAATCTTTTTAAAAAATAAAACCTAAATATACCATGACTCACCAATTCTCCTAGGTGTTACCATAAGAGAAATGAAAACCAGGGGACCATATAAGGATTTGCACATAAATGTTACAAAGCATTATTTATAATAGTCCTAGATTGGAAAAAATCTAGGACTGTTAAATGGGTAAACAAATAGGATATATTTATATAGTGAAATATTATTAAATAAAAAGGTGACCAACTATTGATATATTCTACAACATCAAGAAGCCCTAAAAATATTATGCTAAGTGGAAGAGGTAAAACACAAAAGACCATATGCTTCAGCATATAGCTTCTTTATCTGATCCCCAATATAACTAAAGTATAAATCTTTATGAACAATCCAAGTCTTATTCCTTTTTTTCCACAATATATGTCTTTCTTTTTAAAATCCTCACCTAAGAATATACTTATTTATTTTTAGATAGAGAGGAAGAGAGAGACAGAGACAAAGAATCATTAGTTGCCTCCACAAGTACCCTATCCAGGGATCAAATCCACAACCTTCTAATGTACAGAACACTTTCCAACCAACTGAGCCACCCAGCCAGGGCATAAAATACACATCTTCTTAACATCAAACTATAATTGCAAAAGGAGTCTTATAAACTGAAGATTCACATATAGATTCTTAAGTAACATATAAAATGTTAAAATAATATTCTCATCTATCCTATAAATTTAAAAGATTACTCAAATCATTCTGTAATACTTGATTCAGCTGGGTCCTAGATTTTATCAGAGAACCACAGAATTATCAAACATTCAGTAAAACTTAAAAATAAAATTTAGTATTAATTCAATCAACAAATATTCATAGTACATCAGACAATAGCTGGACACTGGAGATACAATGATGAGTTAAAATAGAGATAGTTGGAATCTTATATGTAACCCTAATGAACAAACAAAGCAATCTCCCTACCAAGGTCCTCATAATTGAGCAGCAAGAGCTATGGACTATTTCTCAATGAAAACATATTGGTTCAATTTATTAAAAAGAGTTGAATTAAACTTCCAAACTAAGTTTCCTTTGAGGACTTGGATTGAAGGACAGAAAATATCATAATTAAGTGAACAGACCTGGAAATGGAAGTTTAAAATGCTTTGTTCTTTAGTGTACAACAAAAGAAGACATTAATAGTAAAACCATTTCCATGGGCTTCTAATGTTGCATCTAACCCATTTTCCTTTTAAAAATATGTAAAATGAATTCAGCACTTAGAAACATAAAAATGCTTTTAAGCAATTAGTTAAGGAGCACCAATTAGAATACCTTCATTCTTAAGGCTGTGTTGACTACCTTATTTTAATCAGATGATTTCAAGTGTTGCCTTTTAAATCATAACAGTCTGGCTTCACTTCCTCTCACTCTATGCCAGTGATCATGAATACACTTCAGAAATGCCTACAATATATTACAATTTATTCCCATTCCTCCGTAACATTCTCTTCAAATCCCTTTCCTCTCTCTGGCTTTGACTGTCTTCCAGTTGATGCTCATGTCTCATCTCAGATTTTTACTGAGGTTCCCTGGAATAGGTTAAGGCTCTCTAAACTTTACTCTGAATGCACCTTGAGCCTTTCTTTCTTAGAACTCCTAATATTTCTAATTATGAATGTAAACATCAATATGTTTGCAAATATATTCCTGGAGCCTAGAAATTCTCTGGTACCTAGTTTGGAACTCAATAAACATTTACTGAAAAACTGATGTTTAGGTAAAACATGAATAAACATACTCATTATTTATTGCCTCATATGCTACAATGTATCAAAACTCTTTTCTCTAATTAAAGAGTAGGTAACATTCATTCTGTCTGCCCCAATTCCTTGAAATTTCCTATTATTTTTGTAGTCCCAAGAACTGAATGAAGGCTTAACTCTGATTGACACTGCAGAAAAGAATGTGTCTTGAATAGGAGTGACCTGAAATACCCAGCTAATAATTCTCTGGGTGAAATGGTCATTTTAAGTAAAATCTGGCAGATATTTGACACAATTATATCTGTGTCAAAAATGTTCAAGTTTTGAGAAAAAGTGACTTTTCTTAAATTTGAAAGGCTAAATATCTTTATCAGTAAGGCTGATAAGTTTGTGACATTAAAAAAATATTTCCTCTAATGTACATATATAATACATATTTTATACTTCTCATCACTGAATAAGTAGAAATGCACTGATGTTTCTGAAGTAGTTCTGAGATTTAATTTCCTTATATTTTATCCTGGTTTTTCCTTAATCTTTCGAAGAAAAATACTACTTGATATAGAATATATCTGATTCTCGTAGACATTCAATGCCTAATTTATAGATGAACAGCAAAAATACAGTGAAAGATGACAACTTGAAAGAAATAAACAAAGATAAATAAAACTAACACAAAATACCATTAAATATTTTATGTAGGCTAATCAAGAGCAATCTTTAGATATCAACCAACTAAAATCACCATAATGTAAAAGTCTAAATGTTGTTTCCTTTTGAATTCTACTTTTGTTTTTGTGAACAAAATGTCAAAGGTAATAACTTAAGATAATTTCTTGTAAGATTATCTTTCTAACCAGCCTCATGTTTCTGAATACAGTATTAAATTCACTCATAAAACACTGTGTGAACTTTATGACTACAAGTACACTCTATTTTACTTCTAAAAGCACATTTCCATTTAACTGGATGAATGAATGGATCAATTTAATATTATTTGAAATATGAGAGTTTGATAGCCTAAAGAGTATAGACATTATAATTGTTAACCAAAATAATTCTAATCCATATTACAAGTTTCCATGTTTTTACCAAAAGAGATTTCAGGATGAGTAATTTCCAAATTAAACTATGAAAATTTAATTCCAACAGTCAAAACTAACTTTTCTTTAGATTCACATAAACTGTATTACTACTTACCCTTTTCAACTTTGGCAACAATTTTATGAGAATAGAGTAACAGGCTTAAATTGGACTTAACTATCACTAGAGGGTAAGACATCACAATTTCTTCTTAATTGTGCTCTGTGTTCTCCCCTTCAGAGAACGTTAACAATTTTTCTGCTTTTACCACATCTTTATTTGGAATATAGCACACACTCATCAATGTTGGCTGATGCACCAATGCTTATCCACATCCACTTGATCACTAAAAACACCAACAGATCAGTGAACTCAGTCTATCTTCTCACAGCCTGCTACATAGGTTTTATTGTATTTATATGATTGAATTATCTGTCTTCCTTTTTTTTTTTTTTTTTTGTCTATCTATCCATCTATTCTTTCTCCATTAAGATAAAACCTGAAAAAAATGAAAAAAGAACACAAACCACCCTTATTTTCTTCTTGACTTACTACCCATTTAAACAAAGAATGGTGTCTAGAACTAAAACATAACATCCAAGGCAATCAGCAGGGCCACCTCAGGGCAACCTCAAAAATAAATTACTAAAGTGAAAAGTACAAAAAATTTAAGAACTATTTTATTTTATTTATTTTTTTAAAGATTTTATTCATTATTTTTAGAGAGAGGGGCAGGGAGAGACGCAGAGAGGAAGAGACGCATCAATGTATGGTTGCCTTTCACCTGCTTCCAGCTACAGACCTGGCTGGAGACCTGGCTTGCAACCTGGTTATGTGCCCTGGCTGAGGAATTGAACCAGCGACCTTTGGGTTCGCAGGCCAGCACCTTATCTACTGTGCTACCGGCTAGGGCCTTAAGAACAATTTTATAAAAATAGAAGCTATACTATAACTTTCAACCTATGCAGGGCCCATGGTCAAGAGACACATACTTTGTCAAAGTTAAACACCAGTAATTTAGCAATACAGTATAACTTACTACACTACACACCTAGGCTATGTGGTATAGCCTATTGCTCCTAGTCTACAAGTCTATACAGCATGTTACTGTACTAACTCATTGAGTTACATATGACAATGACTACAATGTTACTAGGCAATAATAATTTTTCAGTTCTGCTGTAAACTTATGTAACCACTATTATATGTATATCAAGGTCTGGGGATCCTCAGGCCATAATTCAACCACAGGTAAACAGGGACATGAAAATGCTAAAAAAGAAAAGGATCAGGGACTCACAGATAATGCAATTCAATTTAGCAAATACTGAACACCTATCATTGACTGCTTTTGAAGATCCCAAAGAATACCTTGAATAAGTTGCTCTGTGTTTTGGTATCCACATAAAAATAGCAGTATTCTTTATCTCATACAGTTGAAGATCAAATATGGTGATATGCAAAAGTGCCTATAACAGGGTAAACACCAGTAAAGACCTGTTTATTCTCATAAGCAGTGTCACCATAAAGGTCCTGGAGAAAAATATAGGCAGTAAACTTTTGGATATCCTACGCAAAAATATGTTTACTGATACTTCACCAAGGGCAAAGGAAATAAAAGAACAAATCAACAAATGGGACTATATCAAATTGAAAAGTTTCTGTTCAGCTAAAGAAAGTATCAGCAAAATTCAAAGGGAACCAACTGTATGGGAAAACATAATTGCCAATGATATCTCAGACAAGGGTCTAATCTCCAAAATATATAAAGAACTAATGCGACTCAACACCAGGGAGACAGACAGCCCAATTAAAAAATGGACAAAGGACCTGAACAGACAACTCACTGAGGAAGATATACAAAGGGCCCAGAGGCATATGAAAGAATGCTCAACATCACTAGTCATCAGAGAGATGCAAATTAAAACT